>JACBAD010001833.1:0-29002 GCA_014281905.1 Aspergillus hiratsukae | reverse complement strand
GGGTGATCCCAGGAGACTGTACGGAATGGTAGCATGCTACTACCTATAGATGGGTCTGTCATAGCCAGGAGGCTCTATATGGACGTTAAACATTATTAATAATAATAATAATAATATGTTCGTTGCTTGAAGATGGCAGCTTTTGGCCATCTGAGGAGAATGCCATCCCCGACACTCGGCCGGGATGAAGTAGCGCCTGTTCCAGTTTGCCCTGGCTGATATTCCACGCCTTTATTAAACCGTCGTAAAATATCTCGTCTACTTTTCCATTAGCTGAGGCTACCCTGATGCCATCACGTGAAAAGGCGTCGGGGTATCCGAGGTAGTTCGCTTTCCACAAGGCATCGGGATCGCAACCCGTTATTTTCTATGTATATCAAGGTACCGGGCAATCCGTCTATCAGACGGTATCTCTTGGCCTTTCGTCGGGCAGCACGTCGCTCCGATCAGGTTAGCTCATTCAGGTAATCGTTATTATCTTGCAGGGTTTCAATCGCATGTCCATACATTAGGATGTCCGGTATTTCAAAAGACGGTCATTGCTCCGGTCGACTCCAGGTTATAGGGTCTTCTCAATAGGACGCCCACCGGACGGTGGTCCTATATCTGCCTCACCCACGTTCTCCTCCAGGTGGATATGAGCTCCGGAGACTGCTGCGCACAAGGGTCCTGGGTCGTCTTCTACAGTCGCGATGGACTGCCACCAGGTTAGTAACCAACTAAGCCCGTCGGCTATGCACATAATTCGGTCAGTGTTTGGTTTATGGTGAACTATTATGTCGTATTCCCCAAGCCTGTTCTCCCATTGGACCATCCAGTTGTGACCCTCCGCTGCATTAGTGAGGACCGCTTTCAGGGCGATGTGACCAGTGTATAACATCACAGGAAACGGGCTCCTAGTGACCGTCCATCAAACTTCAGCCAGACACCTATCCACCGCCAGGCCTTCTCGTTGGGTGTTCGTATATCTCGTTTCCGATCTGTTGACTCGGAGTGACATGAACATAACAATTCGTTCCCGCGTGCATAGTTTCGGCTCAATCAACTGCTCCTTGATGCACTGGAAAACCATTTCGCTGCTTAGCATCAGTAGTAGACCATAGCGTGCTGTCGGATTGCCCGCTGCATCGCGGACATAGAACTCAGCCTTGCCAGTAACCTGACTGGCTCTACCGTTCTGGGCCAAAATAGTAGTACCTTAAGAACTCCTAATCTTACCTAAGGTTAGTGTGAGCTACAGGGCTCTATCCCAAAAGATATAGAAATGGCTTAGATGCTTGCATGTTCAGACCTCACAGTAGCTTAATGTCCCACCAAAGCTTGATGCTCCGGCCCATACCTATTCCCATGCGGCTTCGCCACGTCAATGATTCTCCGCATCTCCTGCTTCTCCTCCTCGGTCAAATCTATCTCCCTAGACGCCCAGTTCTCCTCCAGCCGGCTAGCCTTGGTCGTACCGGGAATAGCAATAAACTCCTGCGCCGCGACCCAGGCCAGTGCAATCTGACTGGTCGTGCAGTTTCTCCGAGCAGCAAGCTTCTTGATCTCCTCCACAATTGCCCGGTTTTTGTAGAAGTTGTCTCCTTGGAATTTGGGGCCTAGATCAACCGTTAGTAAAAGACTAAAAGTTTATATTGTCCATTTCCTCTGGCAAGGGTGGCGTACTCCTCCTGCGGAAGTCATCCGGGGCAAAGTCATCTGGAGTCTTGTACTGAAAGTCATCGACGAGCCAGCCATGTCCTAGCGGACTGTAGGCCACATAAGCGACCCCTAGTTCTCTGCATGTGTCAATGAGGCCATCAGTCTCGTGGATGGTTTCGAAGGCAGAATACTCTGCTTGCACGGCATCGATCTTGGCGACTGTCGTCTGTTAACGACGCAGGACGAGAAAGGAAGGAGGAATCTCACTTGAGTTTGCCTTGCGCAGTGTCGCAGCCGAACACTCCGAGAGACCAATGTACTTGGTCTTTCCGGCCTTGCGGATCTCATCCAGGGCAGGGATCGACTCCTCAAGTGGTGTTTCTGACTTCATTAGTATCTAGCGATGTTAGATGCGATTGAAACGTACTAGGGTCGATCCTGTGCAAGTAGTATAGGTCCGGCGCGAAGCCAAGTCGCTCGATGGTACCGTCGATATACTCCTTGATATGAGCAGCGGAATTGGTGACGGAGCGATCGCCAAAGACGTCAAAACCGCATTTCGACCCAACTAACGGGCTCTGTTAGCTTATGCCAGACTATACAGATAGCAAGAATGACTGACTGAAGACCTTGTCCCGGACGTTGTGTTTCCGGATGAAATCCCCAAGGAGTTTTTCGTTCACACCAGCTTGGTAGACGACCTTTATTCCACATGTTAGACGTTATGTCGTGGAAGTCAAGGTGCTGACACTCACAGCAGTATCCCAGAAGGTACATCCGAGTTCAATTGCTTTCAAAAGTACAGGCTCCGCTTGCTCAAAGGTGAGATTGCTACCCAGGCCGAAGCTTAAGCCCATGGCACCAAAGCCGGGGGAAAGCACTTCGATATCGCCGAAGGGGAGTGTTTTGGCCATTGTTGGTTTCGAAAGGAATGGGTATAAGGGGTTGCAGTTGAGTCACAATTCGATCTACTTGCTTTCTCTTGATGTCGGTTGCAGCGATACACGAATATATACCTTGCTGTGAAGGGCTCATCATTGCGGTGTAAAGATCAACGTGTGGGTAGGATATGCTGTGATATCATACAACGGATACTTTCGACCCATCATCTGGCTAATCTTCGGGGAAATATAGAGTACTGAGTACTGACACCCATCTGCTACAGAGTACCTCTCTACTGATTGCTGACATGGTTGATCCTCTTAAATCCGATACCGCCGTAAGTCCGTTATTGCTGACGCGGGGATGTGGGTCAAGGGATCTGATTGTGAGGGTTTCGGCAAAGAATTCTACCTCAACGTCTAACTGAAAATTCATAGTTATTGATACCTGAAACCACGCAGTCGCAGCCAAGATGCTTGATCACCTACGCGATCCACAGTCGATAGATGGTTCTGGTTGTTCTCATCTTCTCCTTCTACACATTTCCCCACCGTGCACTCTAACTTCTGCACCTTGCCATCAATTCGGTGGTTCAATGCACAGCAACTAAAGAAGAAGTGAAGGAACCAGTGGTTCTGGTCAGCATTCTTGAAATTGCTTGGGAAACAAAAGAAAGCCAGTTATCACTCATGGTATTTGCTTATTAGATTCTCTTCGTGCGCGCCTCCTCATCAGAGGCCTTTTTGGAATAAAAGGCTGGCTCTTCTCCTTCAACATCTGGAAAATGCGATCATTCCCGAGTCTTGCAGCTTTATCTAGTGGTGTATTTAACCATTCATCAGTAACATCAGGGCTCCATCCTTTGTCCAAGAGGAGTTTGACAATCACTTCATTACCATGTTCCACTGCCAGAGTCAGAGGCGTAATCCTGCTGACATTAAGAGGACCTGGGCGCCCTGCCGCCGTATCCAGAAGCAGCCGAACCACAACCTCGTGATTCCCACTCACGGCATAGTAAAAAGGTGAATTTCCTGATTGACAACGTCCGTCGACCTCAATGCCAGCAACAGTAAGCATGATTCGCACCACCTCAAGATGTCCATTACCCGCAGCATAGGACAATGGTGTCCGCCCTTGGCGATCTCTATAGTTGACATTCACTCGGCCTGTATCTAGCAACGCCTGCACAATACTCGCATGGCCATTCATCGCCGCATAAGCCAGGGGAGTTTGCCACCAAGAAAAATGCCGGTGCCAGGGACGATCGATCACATCAGGTTCAATCCCAGGCTGTGTGAGGAGTAACCGCACCAGAGCTTCATGGCCCTCTTTAGCTGCAAGCAGAATTGGTGTTTCGCGATGCCGGTTTGTACAGTTGATATCCACACCCTGGAGTGATAGGAGAAACTCCACCATCTGCAACTGGGCTGCATTTGCGGCTAAATGAAGAGGCGTGTTTTTATGGCGGCCTGTCACTGACACCGTTGCGCCGTTGCTGAGAGCTTGCTGCGCGGTTGCCAGTTGGCCATGAGTCGCTGCCCAAAGTAGAGCTGATGCGGAAGAGTATGTGACATTATGCCAGTAGAGGAAGTCGACCAAAATGGTATAGAAGGACCGGTTCAGCAGGGCGAAGGCTAGAATATCTTTCTCTGAACCAAGTTGATTTGCAATATGCGAAATCAGTTCGTGCGGTAGATCTGCTAGAGTCATAGTAAATGAGAGACTACTATCTTGGTAGTGAGGTCATGGAAGAACGAAACTCTGTAGAAGCAGATCAAATGTACCTGTGTGCAGAATTAAGGGGAAGCTGTTGTTATCATCCGAAATGCTACACGCTTCTACGCTTTGATTGGTCAATCCGTTCTTCATTGCCGTCTGTGGGGACGGTCCGTGTACGGTCCGGGTCCGGCTCGTCAAGCCAAGCAAACAGGTGTGCCGCGTGCGCGACTCACGGCCTGTGAAGCATGAGTCGATCACTTTGTTGTCCTCGACATCGACATTGACATTGACACCCGAGTCACCGGAAGCATTCCACCAGACGCCTCAACTATAGGTGTCGCAGAAAGGAACCCCGGAGCAGCCGGTGCAGGCCCGGCGGAGTACAGCCGCAAGACGCGGAAGGTGTTGCCGGAAATGGGGCAGGAGTGACACGATGTTTCCACTCCGAAGAGGCCAAGAAACGGTTCCCTGCGTTGAGTAGCAAGCTGGCAACGCCTGGCTTTGACGAGATTGATGATTCTAATGCTAGCTGGGCGGATGTGGGACTACCGGACCAGCAGTTCAGAGACTTGCAAGAGGATGAGAGATCAGGAGCCAAATCAGGTGAGGAAATTATTATGGAAGACATTGGAAGTCCACCGTCGAGCACGTGAGCAGACGGTTCCGACAAATGGGATATAATAATCAATATCGACAGAGTCCACTCAGCCATCATGTTCAGATAAACAGAGTCTATGGATTGCGCTTGTTACTCTGCTAGTTCATACGACCAGGGGTGCTGCGCCATCCGCCATCATTGCGTAGCCACAGTTTCCCTTCACCTGCAAAATGCTCGTATAAATGAGGCTGTGAGGCTGTGGCCCCCGATCTCACAGCTGCCTGACCTTACCCCTCAGGTTGACACTCTATCACTCGAATAATTTTTCAATTCAGTTTGGTGGCTAATACTCGTCCCGCTATCACTTGGATGCTTTGAGACAGTCCATATTTACTCTCCAAACATGGGAACTCCGACAGTACAGGCTAGAATCAAAGGATCTATATTCGGCGTGGCGGTTGTTGATGCCCTCGGCGGGCCGGTAGAGTTCCAACCACGGGGCAGTTTCCCACCAGTAACCCACTTGATGCACAATGATACCTTCAATGTCCCGCCTGGGTGAGCCGTAATCACATGTTCTTACCATTCGCGCTCGAGCTAATCAAGGCTGTACACAGCACATGGACTGACGACACATCCATGACCCTATGTCTTGCTCAGTCCCTCATCGCCTCAAGAGGCAGCTTCATCCCTCAGGCTGCAATCCGTAACTACATCAAGTGGTACGCGAATGGCTACTTGTCAGCTACCGATGAATGCTTCGATATTGGTGGTGGAACGAGACAAGCATTAACGATCTGGAAACGCTACTTTGACAGATCGCCTCATCTTCGAGATGATGACCCAAACGGTCACCAGGGCGGACAGCCTGAAATCGACAAAGCCTTGAAGCGCGAAGTAAGTTGCATGGTAAGAGACAATAGATACGATACTGATGTTGACAGATGTTTTGTGGCAACGGCTCCCTTATGCGCGTTGCACCCATTGGGCTTGTGTATTTCCGGGACATGGCCAGAGCATTGTCCAACGCTGCTCTTTCCTCAAATGCCACTCATCCTTACCCCACGTGTGCCGAGTGCTGCCAGATCTACACCAGACTCATTGTGCGCGCTATGAATGCCGCCAGCAAGGAAGATCTTGCAAAAGAGTTCGCTAGCACGGTTTTTACAGATGTTAAGGTGAAGCAGCGGCTCGATCGTTATTCAAGTCTTGCCGATTGGGAGAACACGGATGAAGATGATATCAAATCATCGGGATACGTTCTTTCCACGCTCGAGGCTGCTCTCTGGGCGTTCTTTACCACAAGCACCTTTCAAAGCGGAGCTTTCAAGGTCGTCAACCTGGGCTATGATGCCGATACTGTGGGGGCGGTATATGGAGGGCTAGGAGGAGCTTATTATGGGATCGGAGAGATACCACCTGAGTGGATTGCAGGCCTGCAAAAGAAAGAAGTTGTGGAAGAAATTGCGTCCGGTCTCTGTTCTCTTAGTTCCTGAGTGGATTGCCACCTTTGGGACAAGGACTGAGGTGCTGAGAAGGTTGGAGGAATCGAAGCGAGAGTTGAAATAACGAACTTGACATTCCTTGCACTTCTTGTAGCACGGTTTACGATGTTGGACACGTCTTCAGACAGCCAATGGACTCCGCAGCTCGTATTAATCACCAATGCCTAACTGTAGATAGAAAACGTAGCAAAAAATACGAGGTCAATTTGTCACTGGCCCAGATAAAGTGACAGGCATTCCTGTCCAGATCCATTCTTCCCGTTCTCACTTCAATGACATTGATATCATAATGGAGGAGACGATTCATTCAGCTTCAAGAACGCATTCAATGCAATTAGCACTCTTCTTAACGGCGGACTACGTGAGTGCCACAAGAAAATCCCTCATGACTTTCTATCATATTTAGAATCATTTAGCTAGGCTGGCCCGCCGACATCTACCGACTCAGCCTCGCCAACAAAACGCTATACAGCCTATTAGAAGACCCCTTCTACAGACGACTCCTCAAGCCCGGTTGTTGTCGTCACAATGGCACCTATCTCCATTTCGCAGCGCACCAAAACCACTTATCCCTCCTACAGCGCCTTGTCGAACGAGGTGGAAACTTGCAGAGACTCAACGACCTCGGCCGAAGTCCGCTGCACTACGCCGTCATGCGGAAACACAAGGACATATGTCGCCGGAGGCAGCCACGGATCCCGCAACCCTTGAACAGCGCAACGGCCAAGGCGCAACCCCGCTTTTGATAGCTGCAAAGGTGCGCGAATGGGGTCTCTGCCGGGTGCTGGTTGAGTGTGGGGCGGATGTCAATGCTGCTGGGCCGAATCATGGCTGGACGTGTCTGCATTATGCTGCGAGAGAAGGCCAGCGGGATCTAGTGGAGCTTCTGCTGAACCATCACGCCAATCTGGAAGCAGTCACGAAGGGCGGAGGGACACCATTACGCATGGCTGTGCGGTGCAACGATACAGGGCTTATTAAGTTATTGGTTGATCATGGGGCTGATATACATGCTGTGGACAATACAGGTGCTAGTATCATCTACTGGGCTCTGGAGGATGGCAACCTGGCGAATGTGCAGTTGTTGGTGGAGCTGGGGGCAAGTGTGAGGGTGAGGGATGGTCGGGGACAGACTCCTCTCCATTGGGCTGCGCAGCGGGGCCATGTCGAGATTTGCGAATGGCTGCTGCGGTATGGAGGTGCACAGGAGGATGTCAATACGCAATGTAATGGGTTTCGCATGCCTTTGTATTATGCTGCGAAGAATGGACATACAGAGGTCTGTCGTGTGCTGCAAAGCCACGGTGGAGACCTCGGGGGTCTTCCACAATGAGATAATGATATCGCTTTCCAGGGCAATCTCGAGCTGACTGCTCAGTATGTCGTGTCCAGTTGGATAATCCGTGGTCAAGCGATAGCGATGTAGATGGTTCTCCCGGATGGCTTGATGAAGTCTTGTACGTTCTCGTACCATGAAAAGCTATTGGTGCGTGCTTGCAGCTATACAACATGGCAAGGCCAATAGAAAGGAATCCAAGATCCTCTCACCGGTATCAAGTCCACCTTCAGCCCTGAACCTCAGTCAAGTCATCGCTAGTATACTGGAGGGATGACGGTCCGGTATATTGCAGACTCCCTCGAAATGCGGTATGAAGCCTGGAGCAACACCATCACCAGGGTTTGAACGGACCCAAGTGAATCATGGTTATTGTAATTGCAGATTTTATGCCTGCTCAGCAAATGAACATGGTTGGATTTCCGAATTATTAGCCCTAATATTACCCCTCATCCTCGGGACCGGTGAGGCGGGGACCTTGTGTCGCAGTCCGAAACACCCCACTCCGCTGCCATTTTTCTCCCAGTGTCTACGTCTTCCACTCCCGACCATCGTCGCTGGGATTGCGATTTGAAACAGATCTGAAAATCATCTTATCGATCATTGCAACATGCTTTCCACCCGCGGGGAATCGTATGCCAAGGCTGGCTTGGCCAATGGCTATCTTGGGCCCCCCAAGACACCTTTCGACAAAGACACCAAGCAGGGGGTTGTGTCTTTCAACAATGCTGAGAATGTAACCAGTCATATAAGCATCTTCCCTACAATTCTAAATATGGACATGTATATATTAACTGATAGGTGCTAGTTCCTGATGCACGACGTAATGCTTCAATACATCCGAAAGAAGGTGAAGCCTTGGACTACCCACTGTACAGAAAACAGATTGGCTAAGCAAGTGTACACAACAGGTAGCATCCGACGTCGACGGCACGAGTCTCACCTACCATGAAGGCCCCTTTGGCTCAAGACGTCTCCGAGCAGCCATGGCTAACCACATTACTACCTACTTCCACCCTGCTACGCCGATCTCACCAGATCACATCGTTTTCGCAAATGGCGTAACGAGTCTAAACGCGCTCTGCGCCCTGAGTCTAACCGACCCAAACGACGGGATTCTGCTGGGGCAACCCATCTACGGCTCCTTCAACGGAGATCTCCGCGTCCCCTCCAGCTGCCAACTGATCTACACCCCCTTCCACGGGGCCGATCCATTCAGCCCAGATGCCGTGAGTCGGTACGAGGAGACCTTCTTACAAGCAAGGGATGAAACCGGGGTAACAATCCGGGCCCTCCTCATCTGCAACCCGCACAATCCACTCGGCCGATGCTACCCGCGCGAGACCTTGGAGGCCCTACTGCAGTTCTGTCAGAAGTACCAGATCCATCTCATCAGTGACGAAGTGTACGCGTTGTCAGTGTACGGCGATGATGATTCCACCAGTGGCTTTGTTTCTGTTTTGTCGATCGACCCCGTCCCGCTCGGGGTGGATCCGGCCCTGATCCATGTGTTGTACGGCATGTCAAAGGATTTCGCGGCGTCGGGGTTACGGCTGGGATGTTTGATCAGTCGGAATGAGAGGTTCTTACAGGCGGTTTTGTCCATGAGGTAAGTGCATACCTATTCGTTCTTGTTATATAGCAACGATCTTACGCCGTGGTATGTGGATCTAGTCGGTTTCATTGGCCTTCGCATATATCCTGCAGTGTTGCAACTGCTGTTCTGGAGGATCGAGGTTTTGTAGAGTCCTTTCTTCAGAAAAGCCGCCGATTACTTCGTTCACAGCGGGATTTGGCGGCACGAACATTGGACGAGGCGGGGATCCCTTATTCGCAAGGCGCGTAGGTCTTTCCCGCTCCCTCTTACAAACTTCTAAACAGGAGACCACATGAAACTAATCATTAGTGTGTTGTAGCATCGCGGGCTTTTTCCTCTGGATCGACTTGTCCAAGTGCTTGGATAAGGCGGTTGTGAGTAGTCAAGGCGGATGGGCTGCAGAGTTGGATCTGTCCCGTCGGCTGCAACAGATCGGGGTGCAAATGTCGACGGGGTATGCCTACCATAACGAAGTTCCGGGCTGGTTCCGCGTCATCTTCTCGCTGGAGGAGGAGAGCCTGAAGGAGGGTTTGTCGAGGTAGGTTGCATTTTCATTCCACTTTCGTAAGCCGGTTGTTTAGGTACTAAGAGAGGTGTTCACAGGATTATCAAGTTATATCAGAGCTCAGGAGGATCATCTTAGAGACTTTGATACTTCTGCTACAAACAGGTTACATGTCCAGCAAGTTACTTTATAACGAGCTCTAGGTTGTGAACTTGTGATGAAGTGTCAGAGGTTCTTCCTGAGGCCAGAAGGCCCTAGTTTAATCCGTAGGGCTATCTGCTAGCTGTGCAGATCATAGTAATGTTCTGCAGACTAATAATATTAACATACCAGGCAGTCAGTTATTACCTTAACAGACCACTGACCAGGGCCCTGACATAGCTTTGGAATCATTCTCATGGCATCATTACAAATGTCTTTCTTATCCATATCCAGCTGTATAGAGTGCAATAAGCACAGTATGCTAAATGATAGTATTAGAATTTAGAACTGTAGGGTCACAGGGTGGTTGTAGACTTGTAGTAGCATACCAGATATGCTAGGCACACTGATGAGTGTTAATATAGTTTACGATCGACAAGGGAGGTAACCTTGATATTGATGCAGTTGTCATTTCATACCGGATAGATAGAGCTCGTGGTTAAATTGACACATCTGCTTCGGAGTCATATCATATATGATATATATAATATGGAATGTTAACGTAGATACGTGTTCCTAGTAGTAGAAGTGGATATATATATATGGCCAAGCCATACAGTACTCTCCTCTACAAAAACCGGGATAGGATATACTAATAAATGAATTCATAGGCTGGGAAATGTAAGAAATTGTTATAGAGTAAGAGTATATTACAGTGAATCCAAGGCAGTTACCAATGTTTCCATTCCAGATTACAATATATAGGTGAATAAGGTGATAAACTGGTATATATTCCAATTTAAATTGGCACAAATCAACAATGATTAGGCAAACCATGAAGGTAATAATGAACTATGTACATTACCATATGCAGATAAAATGAGCATGATTAAAGCAGATCACCAACACACCCTTCCACATCAGAAGCCAATCTCACAAACACCTCCGCAAACTCCCTCAGCAGCTCATCTGCCATCTCCGCACTCACCTCCCGACTGTCCGCCCACAGCACGAGTTCCAGACCGTCATCTCCCCGTGGAACGGAAACAACATGTGGCATCCGGGGCACGGCATTGGACACCCTCGCCTCAAAGTGCGCAAGCACGCCCGCAAACGGATCCGCCGCCATGACAGGGATGTTCTGGTGCTGCGTGGCGCTGCCAAAGTATGTGCCTGCCGGCCAGGAGGTGCTGCGCGCCACAATCTCGCACATGTCGACGGTGTCGAACTCCATGGACTGTACGTGTTGGTTTTGGATCTGCTGGAGGAGGTCCTGGACTGTGGATTCCGGCTGCAGGCGGACGCGCACGGGAATGTGGTTGACGCAGGGTCCGAGGACGTCTGAGATGCCGTCCATGGGGAGGCTTCGGCCATTGACGACCTGGCCAAAGACAATGTCGCGGGTCTGGGTGCGGCGGGCGAGGACGAGCGCCCATGCGGCTTTGTGGACGGTTGCCGTTGTGAAGGGTGCTGGGATTGGGGCCGAGGTGATTTGGCGAGTTTGTTGTACGATTTCTGCGGATGGTGCGGGAGAGACGATAGCGTTGTTTGATGAGGAGGAGGACAAGGGCTTATTGAGGTAGGTCATTGAAGCGCCATCCAGCAATTCACGCCAGTAGTCGAATAGGGCCGACGTATGGTGCTGTGCGCGCTTGGCCATGAAATCGGTGAATGTGGGTGCTGGCTCCAGTGGGACACCGTTGTAGGTGGCTGTTAGTTCCTTGATCAGCCGTGGGAGACATACGCCGTCTAGTTGAGCGTGGGTAGATCGGAGAATCCATGCATGTTCGCGGTCGTTGTGACGATTCCGAATGAGTCTCAACTGCAGATACGGAGTGCCGGGGGAAATTGCGGTGCGCGAATCCTCGCTGCAGAAGGTGTCGACAGCGGCGGAAACATCATCGACAGATTGTGAGAGCCACGGCAGGGCAATCTGCCGCAGAACCACCTGCAAAAAAGTATCATGAAATGGCACAAATAACGTACGCAAGATACTCTGCTTCTGGACCACTGCCGACAAGGCACTGCGGAGTTTGACCTCATCGAGAGAACCCGGTAGACGTAGGACAAAGTAGTACCGGTGGTCGGTGCGAAGAAAGTCGCGCTGGAATTGGGTAGTGGGTAGGATGTTTTCGATATCGTCGCGGGCAAATGGGTAGTTGGTGGTTAAGTCGTCTAAGTGTTTGTCATACAGAGTCGCCATAAGCAGTGTACCCAGAGGGTCCCTGGGCTGCTCTGACCGGGTAGAATCATGTTTGCCGATCTCCTCGACTGGCTGTATCAATTGTGCAAGCGCAGCAATGCGCGGGTGAGCCAACACATTTGCCACCGTCAGCGGCAAGCCGTGCTCCTTCCGGGCTAGACCCACCAGCGTCATGGCTCGAATGGAATCCAGACCCATCTCGAACAGATCGCCGTCGACGCTCACGCGATCCAGCGGCACCTGCAGCACATTCGCGGCCAGCGTGGCCAGCCTTCCTTCTGTCAGGGTCGAAGGCGGTCGATACGTGACCTGGGCCACGCTATGGCCTTTCATCTCCGCCGAGGTGAGCGAGGCTGCTTCCCTGCGCAGGGCTAGTCGGTGAATCTTTCCCGTCGGACTCCGTGGCAGCCGCTGCAAGGGGAAGAAGACCGTCGGAACCATATATCTGGGCAGAGCCTTGCGCAGCCGGGGTAAGGCGTGTCGAATGTCCGACCGGAACCCAGGGGACGGTGCCGCCAAAGCGCTCTTAGAGGCAGCCGACGCGTCGTCGAAGGCACTCACTGCCGACTGTAGGATGAAAGCCACCAGCACAGGCGGACGGCTGGTACCCACGGGCTTGACCACTTCCGCCACCACCTCCTCACTGCGAGGGAATGCCGCCTTGGTATGGAACTCGACCTCGCCCAGTTCGATGCGCTGCCCACGCAGTTTTACCTGCGTGTCGCGACGTCCCAGGAAGCGAATCGAGCCGTCAGCTTGATACTGCGCCAGATCGCCGGTCTTGTACATGCGCCAGAGCCCATCGACGGGGAGGTTGCGGCGCCACGCTGGAGCTTCGATGAAACTCTCCCGCGTCTTGTCCGGCAGGCCCAAATAGCCCCGACTGACACTGGGGCCCTCGATGACCATCTCGCCTACCGCTCCAAAGGGGACAAGCCGGGTGTGATCCCGCTGGTCGACGATCCAGACCCGTGCACTGCTGGTGGGTTTCCCGATGTTTGCTGTGTCCTTGACAGGCCTCTCGCAGACCCGTGCTACGGAGAACGCGCCGCACTCGGCGGGGGAGTAGTCGAAGACCAGTGTGATGGACGACCATGCCGAGACTTCGATGTTGGTGGGGGTCTCGCCGCCGATCACCATCGTTTTCATGGTGGGGATCTCCTGCGGCGTGATGACGCGCGCGACGGATGATGCGAGGGAGGCTCGCGTTACTTGCAGCTCGGCGGCGACCTCGGCCAGACGACTGACTCGATCGGTCTCGGACGGGATGCAGACACATGCCCCGGCCATCATCGGGGAGAGGAGCTCGTCCACGGAGATGTCAAAGGCGTGCGAGCTGAACGCGAAGTGCCGCGTAGACGGCTCGAACGGGCAGACACTGTTTTGACCGGCATGGTTGGCGCAGATGGCTCGATGTTCCATGACGGTCGCCTTGGGTCGCCCTGTGGACCCGGAGGTAAAAACAGCATAGGCAACGTTATCGGGGCGGACGGTCGAGACCGAGTAACTCTCGGAGACCGTGCGTGACCATCGATCGTCAGCACTGCTGATCGTGATGACCTGTTGGCCCAGCGTCGCAGCGAGCTTCTGATGGGCTGACGTGGTAATGATTGTGCGTACTCCGAGGTCTTCGCAGTTTGCCTGCAGTCGCTGACGGGGCAAGGATGGGTCCAGGAGGACAAAGGCAGCACCGGCCTTTAGAACGGCTAGCACCGCGACTGGCACCCACTGGCACTTTTCGAGGCAGAGGGGGACGAATTGCTCGGGGCCTACCCCCTGTTGAACCAGATCCCGCGCAAGGATGGATGCCCGCGAGTCCAGCTCCCGGTATGTCATCGTGCCATCCCAGGAACATACCGCGGGGGCAGCTGGGGTTGACGCGCAGCGAGCCTGGATGGCCCAGTGAACGCACTCGGCCGGTTCCTGCAACCGGTGCTCGTTCAGCGAAGCCAACTGATTGCGACCATCACTCGACAGTAGGTCGATATTGCCCACGGCCTGGGTCGGATCTCGGACGATGGCCGTTAGCACTTCGCGAAAGGCCTGGCCTATAGCGATTCCCTGGTCTGGGGAAGCGAATGACCGGCGATAGGCAATTTCAAAAGTCGCTCGTCTCTCAAAGAGCCCGAGCGTGCCCAGGATGGGGTACTCGGTCGGGTCTGGATTGCGGTGAATCTTCCATGCGATGGATCCCGAGGTGGACGGAGGGACACGGTGGATCTGGAAGCAGGTGTTGAACATCTCAGTAGGTCGCTGTGCCAGTTCCATGTCGCCGATGTGATGGTACTGGTGGCTCAGGTGTTGCACGAATTGCTCCTGATGGGCATTCAGAACAGACGCAACTGTCCTCTCCGCGGGCAACTGAATGCGGCTTAACAGCATGTTGACGAGGAGCCCGACAGCGTCCTGGATGCGTGGTACTGGCTGCCCACGGGCCGATAGGGCATATCCGAAACAGATATCGTCCATTGCCGTGTAGCACCGGAGCACCAACGCCCAGGCGACTTGGCCAAGGGTGGTAAGGGAAACTGAATGCTCAGCGCAAAACCGGTCCAGTGCAGCTGTAGAGTACCCCAGTTCCACTGTCGCCACGCCGTTTTCTGCGGCATCGGCTTCCTGAATCATCGGCGGCATCAGGCACGGTTCCAGCCCCTTGGTATACTGAGACCAGTAGTTCCGAGCTGGTGCTATCGGGCTCCGGCTCAGGTGTGCTACATAATCCCCATACGAGGGTCGCTCTCCGTTTGGCAGTCGGTTGTCGTATGCGAGGGTGAGGTCTCTCCAAAGAATGGATATGGAGTCCCCGTCAAGGAACACGTGGTTGATCGACAGGTCGAGGAATACACGGTCATCCAAGGTACGGCGGATGACCGCCTTTGTGGTCAGCTGGTTTGGATGCTGATCCGGAATAGAAGATGAGACTGACGCGAGATCGGACGACGCAACCGTCTCAATGGGAATATGAGGGCAGAAGTCTTTCAGTACAAGCTGATCCACCATGCCGCCGTCTGATAAAGGCAGGAGAATGGTACGAAGCGCGGCGTGACGGTGGACCACCTGTGCCCATGCTTCCTTCACCCGCTCTGCATCAATCGCGGGTTGATCAGGTGCAGCAATCGCTTCAAAACGAATGCGGACCTGGTATTCCTCTGGGTTGCGGAGCTGGCTAAGGAGAATCCCACGTTGTGCTGGTGTGCAGGGATAGATGTCCTCGACCGGGCCGCATTTGGGCACAATCTCGCGATTCAGACGATCCACCTGGGCGTCAGTAAGGCTGACCTGCGAGAAGGGTTGCTGAATAGGCGAGAGCTCCTGCCAGCGTTCACCCTCTGCGACGTAGCTGGCACTATCACTTGGTAGTTCGCCCAGAAGGATAGCCATGTCTGCAAGGCGCGGCTGGGCAAAAATCTGCGTCACTGAGAGCTCGAGCCCTTGCCGTCGAGTGGCTGCAGCCAACTTCATGGCTGCGATCGATTCGCCGCCGAGGTGGAAAAACTGGTGGTTGCGGTCGATTCGTTCCGATGGGATCCCGAGGACACGGGCCCAGAGGTCTCGCAGGATCTCTTCGGCTTTCGTCTCTACAGCCTCGTCAGCGGAGGTCTGGGCTCCGGCGCTCATATATAAATCAAGCTGGTCCGCGGTCAATCCCTCAACGGCCCGCCGTAGCCGTTGTCGATCCACTTTGCCGCTTGCGGTGGAGGGAACGAAGGACAGAGGAATTAGGGCGGCAGGAACCATGTAGGACGGCAAGAGCTCCTGAAGACGTTCACGGACGGCGAGGGCACTAGAACGGAACTCTGCCGAGAGACTCGCAACCGGGGAGTCAGCCTTGGACGCTCGGCCATGATCACTAACTTGTTGGTTGTCCGTCTCGCAATGAAGGAACGCCACCAGCAATGCAGATTTGTTCACCCCCCTGATCACCTCAGCTGCCACTGTCGTGTCCCCGGGGAATTGTTGCCGAATATGCGTCTCGATCTCCGCCAATTCCAATCGCTGGCCGCGCAGTTTGACCTGCGTGTCCCTACGCCCCAGAAACTGGAACTGTCCGTCGGGGGTGAGCCGCACCAGGTCCCCTGTGCGGTAGAGCTGACCAGGGGAGGTTGGTCTGCGGAATCGTCGCAGCCAGGCGGGAGGGTCGATAAAAGCTTCGCGGGTCTTGTCCGGGCGATTGAGGTAGCCTCGAGTCAGCAGGGGCCCTTCAATCAACAGTTCTCCAATGGCGCCCGGCGGCATCAGACGTGTGGGATCGGTTGGACAGGTCACCCATCCCACGGCACCGCGCGCAAGACCCAGCGTGCCCGGACGCCAGGCATCGACCCGAATTTCTCCGCTGATCACGCAAACGCTTGTCTCCGTGGGCCCATACCCGTTGATCAGGGTAAGTCTGGAGGCCCAAGTATTGACGTGGTCTTGTGTCACGACTTCACCACCGAGGACCATGGTTCGTAAAATTGGAACCTCCGTTGGCTCCAAGACTGTTGCCGTGGATGGCGTTAGACATGCCCAGTTCAGGTTATGACGACGGATATAACCCGATAGGTCAGACATGCGCTGCTCCTGAGACGCGATGAATGTGGAACCACCGGATGTCAATGGCTTGAAAATCTCCGAAATGCACATATCGAAAGCATGAGAGGCAAACTGAAGCGCCCGGGTGGTGGAGTTAACGTTGTCGATGTGGTGGTAGATAGTCGTCATAAGGTTCTGATGCGTCATTACGATGCCCTTGGGCGCTCCAGTGCTCCCGGAGGTGAAGAAGACGAATGCTAGATCCTGTGGTTGCACTTGAATTGGCGTCCAATCGAACGTGCGAGACTGGTCAAGGCCCAGCATGGGAGTACTGTCCTTGGTGACAACATGGATGATGGTCTGCCTGAATGACCGGCTGGCAGTAGCCATCAATTGTTCCTTTTCAGTGGAAACAAGGATAACCCTGGGTTTGGTATCTTCCAGCATATGCTGGATTCTCGCCTCGGGGAAGCCGGGGTCGACGTTAACGCAGACGCCTCCAACTCGCAAAACGGCCAACATGGCCACCATAGGCCAGGTACTCCGCTCGAAGCACAATGGCACAAAGTCACCCCGCTTAACGCCCAGCTGTAGCAGCTGAAGTGCAAGCCCCGCCGACAAACTGTCTAGTTGTTCATATGTCAGATTGCGGTCCCAGGAAGACACAGCTAGTGCATGGGGGCTGAGCTGAGCATGAGCCAAGACGCTCTCGTGCACAGTAGCGCAGTACGCCTTTGGCAAGTGGGCGTTCCAGCACTGCAACTGCATCATGTCCGCTGGACCCACGATGTCGAGATGGGAGATACGCCTGGTTGGATGAAGACAAACCTGCTGTAGAACATGACCAAACTGTACTATCAGGCGCTCGGCCTCTGCTGCGGACAGCAGCCGGGAATCAAAGTTTGCACTCGCATGGATTGTCCCGCCAGTGCTGGCCTCAGGAAGCTGGCAAATTAGGGCCAGAGCGTAGCTACTAAACGCGGCTGCCTTCCCGTATTCGGTCTGAGGCATCATGATCGCAGACCCGCCGTCTTTTTCATCCGGTGCCAGGACGGCCAGATAGCTCTGAAAAGCGCAGGCTGAGGCGGTGTCCGCGTTGATGGCACGAATGTGCTGCAAGCCTGTTTGCTCGAACGGGATCATGCGCGTGGCATGCTGCTGGATCGACGACGCTGCAGCGGACACCGAGACAGATTCATCTAGAAGAACCCTGAATGGCACAGTGGCAATTGTCGGTCCCGTGAGGTGCTCAATCCCGGGAACCGCTGCATTGCGCCCTGAAACGGTGACTCCATAAACAACGTCGCGGTTATCCGTATACTGGGCCAGGAGGATTGCCCACGCCAGCCGTATGAGGTTAGATAGAGTGCCCCCGGCCCCTGTCTGGACGCTGACTGTGATCTCATGCTTGACTTGAGAGTCTGGGGAAGGAGTAAGGATGCCGGCCTGTAGAGAGGGGTAGATCGCTGCATCGAGACCGTTGAATTCCGACATCCAAAATTGCCTCGCCTCATCTCCATTAGTAGATTGGAGATACTGCACAAACGGAGCAAAGGGCCGGGTTACTAGTTGCTGGCCATAGTAGGCGTCCTTCACCTGTTGGAGTAACAGGGGCGTCGACCTCCCGTCGTAGAGTGCATGATGCATGGTCAGAAGTAGATGGGTGCAGGTGGCGTGGCGTACGAGCGCAAAACGCACAAGAGCATTCCCCGGTCCCATGGGTGTTGCGAGATCCTGCTCCAGGTATGCTTCAAGTGAGTCCCCGACTCGCCAGTCAATTGGATTGCCGCCATCATGCCTGATGGCCACCTGGAGGAGGCCATGCTTCTCTGTAGAGATGATTCGTGTCCGCAGGATTGGATTGGCTGCAACGGTTGACGCCCAGGCAGCTTGCAATAGTGAGATGTCGACGTTTTCCGGAATCATAAAGCCAGATTGCGCCGTGTACAATCCTGTTTGTTGAGCAGTAAGGGCGCAAAGCCCCTCCTGCAACGGCGTGCAAGGGTAGATATCTTCGATCTCGGAGCTGGGAATCTGACACTGCTCTGCAGCAGCGGACCGGATACTATGGGCATCACTGGGCGGCAGCAGGGAGAAAGGCGCATAAGCCCTGGACGAATTCTCCTCTTCAAGGCGAGATATATCTGCCAGCTCTGCCAATTGAGGATGACTAAAGATGTCTGCAACCGCCAGCCACAGATTTGGACTGGCATTGCGAGCCGCCGTGACCAAGTTCATGGCCGCGATCGAATCACCGCCCAACAGGAAGAAATCGCTGTCAGCCCAGACCTTATCCCGCGGTAACCGGAGTACTTGAGCAAATAGATCCTGGAGCTGCAGCTCTTTCGCGGTTTTCGGAGCCCGATGTGCGGCTTGGGAGTAGTTGAATACGTTCAGATCCTCTGGAGAGAGTTTGGCAAGCTCCTGCTGTAAGACCTTTCGATCAGCCTTTCCAGACCTTGTCACCGGGAGACGGGTGAGGGGAATAAACATGGCTGGCACCATATATTTTGGAAGAGCCAATCGCAGAAACGTCCAGAGCTCTGCGAAGCAAGATCTGACACACTCGCCGGGAACGCTAAAAAGACGACCTTTTCCTTCCTGACCTGCCTGCCCCTTGTCCGTTTCCTCCTTGACAGACCCCGTGCCAGTTCCGGTAGAACTATGAACCAGGATAAAAGCAACCACAGTATCTGCAACATGTCCGTGGCCTAGTTTTACAACATCCGCCACTGCGTCGGCTGTCCCGTCAAAAAATGTGGAGATGGTCGACTCAATCTCGCCCAGCTCCACACGTTGTCCGCGTATCTTAATCTGCGTATCCTTTCGGCCGAGATACTCCAGGTATCCCTCTGGTGTGTATCGAACAAGGTCGCCTGTCTGATATACCCGGCGGTCCTGGCTTGCTGCCTGGCGAAAGCGTGACAAATAGCGCGGTGCGCGTCCGAACGGAGGAATTCTACTGCAGTTGTTGTGCAGATAACCACGAGCAACAGCAGGGCCCTCCAGCACTAATTCCCCAACAGCCCCTACAGGCATCAAGCGCTCGCTGTTGGTGGGATCAACAATCCATGTCCCAACAGCGCGCAGACCTTTACCGATTATGCCCGAATCAAGAGCAGCATCGGTGCATGGATGACTAGTGACAAGTACCGCACTTTCAGCCGGCCCATACGTATTGAAAAGACGTATGTCCGGTGACGCCCAGGCCTTTATGTCAGACGCAAGCACTGGTTCTCCTATCAGCATCAACGTGCGCAAACTGGGCAGTTGACTCGATTGCAAGGCTCGGGCCATAGATGGTGTCATCATGGCCCAGGTCACTCGAAACTCATTCGCGACTTCGGCTAGACGATTTTGTCGGTCATACTCAGATGGGATGCAAAGACAGGCACCGGATATGAAGCATACTATATGGTCAGAGACGCTTACGTCGAACGCGTACGAGGAGAACTGCATCACGCGGTCCTCCGGCGTCAATGAAGTGGCATGTATGGCTGCTTGTCCCGTTGATGCAAGCGAGCGGTGTTCAACGACAATGCCCTTAGGCGTGCCAGTCGAGCCTGATGTGAAAACGACGTAGAGTGCGCTGCTTGGAGTCGGCTGGATACGATGATCTGCCACTGCGGGATGCCGCTTCGCGGTTTTTAAACACTCCATCTTGTCTCCAACGACCACAACGGTTTCACACAATTGACAGGCAATGCTGCACTGTTCCGAAGAAGTAAGGACAATTGAACCCTTGAGCTGCTGGCATATGGCTTGCAGACGGGGAACAGGGTGAGAAGGGTCCAGCAAACAGAAGGCGCCGCCAGCCTTCATGACAGCTAATAAGGCTATAGGGACCCAGCGGGACTTGTCAAAACAAAGGGGGACGAGAACATCCGGCGCAACTCCCATAGTCTGCAGCTGCTGTGCTAAAGCGGATGATAGCTCGTCCAACTCTCCGTACGTCCAGCGGCCGTCCCAGGCATCTACTGCCAACGATGCCGGGTGAGCCCGACATCGCTGCTGAATAAGGTGGTGGACGCACTGGTCGACAGCCTCGGGCTCCTGGCGGTTCCATTCCGCTACCCTTGTTTCGTCGCCGCGGTGGAATAGATCCACATCAGATACCGATGAGTGGGAATGTTGAATGATATGAGCCAGGGCAATGGTGAGCGTGTTGGAAAGGTGCCGAGCCTGTTCGTCAGAAAGAAAGTCCGTTTGGTATTTCATTTTGCATTCGGTTTTGCTCCCCTGTGCATCAACCTCGACCATAATGTCATATTCAGTCGGGTCCAATCGCGCGACCTCGGATACCGTAATGGAATTTGCCTTTGCATCAACGCCACCCTCTGGCATCGCGTTCGGCGGAAAGGTCATGGCGGTATTAAACAGTTTCTCATCTCCTAGCCGCATGACATGACGAATGTCAGCGAAGGAAACATTCTGGTGCCGGATGTCCTCGATGAATTCTTCCTGCACACTTTGGGCCATCCGCAATAGTGAGCTGTCTGGAGTAAACTGGATCCGGCAGACCAGTAAATTGATGAAGGGGCCCACTGTACGCTCAATGCCGTCCAGGGGTATGTCTCGACCGGCGGTCATGTACCCGAAGCAGATATCGTCGTTGCCTGTAAAGCAGCGGAGTACCAAGCCCCAGGCGATTTTGAAGAGCGTCACCAGCGTGATCTGCCGTTCCTGGCAGAAGGCACGGTATGCAGGCAGCCGTGTAGTGTCAATCTCGACGCTTCGTAGCTGTTGTGCACCCGACGGCCTGCGCTTCGACCTCAACAGGGGGAATATGCATGGGTCAAGGCCAGCAAGCCTTGACTTCCAGAAGCTGAGTGCCGCCTCCTTGCTCCGGCCGGAGAGATAGGCAATGTAGTCCCGATATGGTCGTGACGGCGAGGGGCAAAGACCATCGTAGAATAACGCTAGATCTTCCATTATGATGGCCATCGACATGGCATCAACCGCGACATGGCTGATGTCCAGGACGGTGTAGATTCTGCCACTCGTTCCAGCGAAGACGGTAAGATGCGGTTGGCCTAGGCGGGAACATTTGTCTCCTTCCTTCCGATGCAGTAACTGATGCGGATCAGTCAACGGAACATGGACTACGGTGATGTCCGGAATATTTGCTTTTAACACAATCTGCACAGCGAAGTGGTCCGCAACCACGTTTTCAAGAAATCGTGACCTCAGAAGAAAGTGATGCTGGCAGACCTTGCGCCAGGCGGTCCGGAGACGTCCAACGTCCATGTACTGCCCATGCGCAGGCGTGATCTCCCATAGGAAGCGCATCTCATACATTTGTGGATTGCTCGCTTGACTCAGCAGGATGCCCTCTTGGATGGGGGCGCAGGGATAAATATCTTCCACCTCGTGCAAAGGGATACCGAGCATGGCAAGCCGCTGGTTCAGGGGACTATCGGGTCCATTCTCGCTGGGAAGATACTGGCTTAGTGAACTTTGGGATGACAGTCCATCATCGTAGTTGGATTTGGTATCCGTTGTCGTCCTACTTTTTGAGTCCTTCAGCTGCTCCACCAGTCGACTGATCGATTGACACTTGAGTATCATTGATACGCTCAGTCGACATTGCTGTCTTCGCGCCAGAGCTACCAATCGCATAGCCATGATTGAGTCGCCTCCCAACTGGAGGAATCTATCGTGGATGCCGAAAGAGGCGGAAGGCAGATTCAGAATTTGGGCAAACATCCGGTGCAGCTGGCTTTCCAAAGCGGTGGCCGGCGCCACTATCTTTGGCTCATTTAACATGTATGCCATGAGTTCGCGCCGCGTAAGGCTACGCAGTGTTTCCTGGAGAGCTTGACGATCTACCTTTCCTGTGATAGTCATGGGGATGTAACTCAAAGGGAGGTATACAGAGGGCCGCATGTATTCTGGCAGCGCGGCCGCCATCTTCTCCTCAACGGTCTTCATATCCATCCGGAACTCCTCGGTGGGATGGGTCACCACGACTGAATGTTCCTCCATGATGATATACTTGTCGCAGTATATGAAAGCAGCTATTAGGGGTTTCTCGTCCATCTTGGGAATTGCAGCTGCCGCAACCACTTTGCCGGCCCACGGACAGAGCATTCGCAGGCTGTGTTCAACTTCACCTAGTTCCACCCGATGCCCGCGGATCTTGACCTGCAAGTCCTTGCGACCGACATAGCGTAAAGTGCCGTCGTCCCGGTACTGAACTAGGTCTCCCGTCTTGTAGACGCGACGCGGGCCACCGGTATTTTCGAGCCAGGGAGGATTTTCCAAGAAGGCAAGTGAGGTCCTACTGTCGTCATTGAGGTAACCGCTGGCAAGGCTAGGGCCTTCAACCAACAGCTCACCTATATCGGCTTTAGGGGTAAGCCGAGCATGGTCAGTAGGATCTGCAACCCATAAGGTGGCTGTGGGAGATCGGCCAATTGTTTTAATATCGAGTTTGGTTCGAACGGGCGAGACACAGCAGACGCCTGCCCATTCCGTGAATCCGTATCCCTGGTACAAGTCCACTCGGCCGGTCCATGTGTCGAATGTATGAGCTCCCATGGGCTCGCCTGCAGTAACTAGTGTCCTCAATGTCGTGCAACGGGGGGCGTCCAACGAGGTAGCGGTTGAGGGCGTCAGAAAGGCCCAGGTCACCTGCATCTCATTCACAACATCTGTCAGCCGGTTCAGACGGTCATTTTCTGACGGGATGCATATAGCCGCTCCCATGCTGAGGGTACAATATATCTCGATGAGAGAAACCCCGAATGTATAAGAGGCAAACTGTAAGACTCTCTCCTGTGGTCGAATGTTCAATGCTTCTGCGTGCCGACGGACATCTGCCAGAGCTGCGTTCTCCATTACGCAGCCCTTTGGCTGTCCAGTACTTCCAGATGTAAACAGAACGTAGGCGGTACTTTTTGCTGCCACAGGAGGCAGACTGGCTCGATTTTCTTCAGCTTTTGCCAATTCCCTCAGTATATCATGGGAGATGGCCACAACGGTCTGAATGCTGCTACTGAGACGCCCGGAAAACTGGTCGGATACGACAGCCATCGTTGATTTTGTCTGCTCCAATATACTTTGTAGCCGTTGCTGTGGCTGTAGCGGATCAACGGGAACGAACGCTCCTCCTGCCTTGATAATGGCCAGCTCGGCTACGACTGCCAGCGTTGACCTTTCCACAATCATCAACACGAGCATTCCTTGGCGGACTCCCAGCTTCCGCAGGTGGCGGGCCAGGCACCGTGTGGTATGGTCCAGTTGACCGTACGTGAACTCCCTGTCCCAGGCACTGACGGCCGGTTTGTCCGGGTAGTCCACCGCATGCTGTTCAATAACCTCTGAGACGGATGCTGGCATCCCCATGCACCGCACGCCGCCATTCAATACAGTATTCTCTTGTAGGTTGTGGGGTCTTTCTACGCCGGCGGTTTCCCCTCTCCGACTCGGCCGGGCCAATATCTCCTCAATAGATCGCGAGAGAGTAGAGGAGAATCCCGCAGCAGCCTCTGAAGAGAAAGCAGCAGGAGAGTAGAACAGCTGCAGACGAGTGAGAATATTGTCGTCGACTGTAGCGACGAGCACGGCATGATAGTAGTCCTCCTGTTTCGGATCGTTAGACCGGTGGGCCTTTCCGCGTGGTGCTGCAGCATCGCGTACCTTTTGATCGGCATGTTTCTTCAACCAGGCTGTGGCCTCCCATTCTGCACCAGGATCTAGCAGAAACACTGCGGTAGTATGATCGGGTGTATTTGACCGATGAACCTGTTGACACTCCTGCGGACGCTGGCTTCCCAGAAGGCTGGCGAATGTAGTTTCACCGCAGATTGGTATCTGGACTACCTCGATGGCATTTAGGCACTTTCGAGGATAGTCCTCGCCTCTCAAATCCTGAAAGCCAAACTGGGGCGGTCCATTCGTGATATATTGACGGACCACAACGGCCCACAGGGCCTTGAAGAACCAGGCAATGTCAATGCCATTATTGGCGCAGAAGTCAGCGACTTCCTCCAGCAACGGCGAATACACATCTTCGACGGAGGCATTAATGGATACTTCAGTTACCTCAACATGGCCAGTTTCGCCTTTTGCCACTTTACCAACTTCGATCGTCATTTTCGAGTGGTTTTTGGTAGAACCGAGAGTGTAGCTGAGGGCGGTTCTTGGTAGATGTTTACCTCACAGGTCGGTGAGAGGGCTTCTACGCTGATTATACCCCGGACCTGTGTGATCCAGCACCGAAGATGGTTGGTTCACGCGCTAACCAGCCAGCTGATCAGGAATCATGTCTGACTGCAGCCACCTTCTTTTTCCTCGGTCTCTTCCTCATTCTGCGAGCGGCCAAAGTCTCCTTCATTGAATGATTGCTCCTTGCATTGAACCGCAGAAGTCGCCATATTCTGCGGGCCATCTTCGCGCATGCACTGGACACTTTCAGGCAATGAAATCTCGCTCTGGCGGGCAGAAAGCGGCATGACCAGCTTACAATGCGACTGATGGAAGGATGAAGACATGGTCACCGCTGTGGGACTAGAATGATAACGATAGAATCGTAATGTTCGATGATAATCGTACTGCTGGAAGAAGAGAAGCTCTCTACAATTCTACATACGATAATGAGAAGGAGGTGAGGAGGTGCGTCGCGCTAACCCAATATGGCAATGGAGGCGAATGAGTATTGTTCCTTCACCGGCCACGTTCCAAGCCATTACGTGGGAAACTTCTTGGAGTCTAATGTCATCCGTGCTATTGTAAGCGTCTTGGAGATTGCTGCAATATGCAAGGAGTTTCCCTGAAGGGTACTCGGCGAGGTTGATCAATATCATGCCGAGATGCGCTGTTCATACTTCATCCCTTGCTCATCCGAGTCATCCCTACCTCTCTATCTGCCCGCAGATATGGAAAGTCCACGCACCTGTCCTATGGCTAAGGCCTGTGGCGCTTTACTGATTAGGTTAAGGCTCTGGCCGCCTTCCCGCAGCAGGTTTGAGACTATCTAGTTGTTGGACGACATGGCTCAATCCAGAGGATAGAATATAGATTCGTGGTTGGTTTCCTTGAATTGCTTCTGTTTTCGATTTTCTGCTAAATCTATCCAGGTATACAGTAGGAGGGGTTCAAAGCCTCGCATCCCTACTATTTTCATTATGCATACGTGTCTACCTGCAGCGTGATTCCGATAAGAATGCGACCTTGCCTTTTGGGCACAAACCGCAGGACACATATTGTCTAGCAAAGGGTTTGAGAACTGAGTCGGTGAGACAGCGCATTCCGATGGAGTAGGAAACATACGTGCCCTTTAACTACCTGGATTCGTCCCTCGCTGATGCTTCTCGTAATAATGACGATCGCGCTGCTGCTCCAGTCACCATGCCCGGACTCGAGATTTATAACTCCTCCGCTTTCCCGATATACGAGATCCGGCGGGAGAATGGTGGAGTTGACCTCCGGGCACAGATCGCGTCCGGGCTGTCATTGAAATCGCCATCCCTACCCGAACTGCTGCTCTGGGACGAGAAGGGACTTAGACTCTTTGATACTTTTGCTCGGCGGGATGCTTACTATCTCCTGGACAAGGAATTCGAGATTCTGGAGGACAATCTTCCCGAACTCACCGCCACTATTCCCTCGGGGAGTGTGCTTGTCGAGCTTGGATGCGGGTACGGTAGACTCACCCCCCTCGTTGTGCTTGAACAAGGTTTCTGGTACTGATGCGGACTAGGAGTCTGCAAAAAACCGCACGTATTCTGGAAAGTCTGGAGAAGCAACGCAAATCAGTCCGCTATTACGCCCTAGATGTGTCGCTCCCTGGACTCACGAATTGCCTGGCAGGGTTGACGACCAACAGGCTGCGTGACTTTCGCTTCATCAGTGTCACCGGTCTCTGCGGCACCTATCGGGACTGCATTGCCTGGCTATCCGAGCAGCCGGATCTGGGTGATGCCACGGTATCAACGGTAACACTGCTTTGGATGGGCAATAGTATCAGCAATTTTTCTCACTACAAAGAGGCTAGCACGATGCTTTCCGAGTTCAAGCAAGCTTGTGAGATGTCCGGTCTCCGATGCCAGTACTTGGTGGCAGCAGATGGCTGTGAAGATCAGCAGCGGATCATGGATGCCTACGACACCAGCAGCCCGCATCTACAAGCCTTTATGCTCAACGGCCTTTGCCAGGCAAATACTGTGCTTGGACGCGAAGCATTTAACCTGGAGGACTGGTCGTGCGAGGCAGAGTTTTCTCCGCGGCAGCAATGCCTTGATGTCTACTACGTGCCGCTTAGGGACGTGCAAGTGGACTTGCACGGCGAGGGAGAGAGCTCGCATTTCCGTTGTGGTCAGCGGATCAAAGCTATCTCGAGCGGCAAATGGACAAAGACACTCGTGGCGAAGATGGCCTCTCTGGCTGACTTTCAGTTGAACCGCATCTGGGGAGATCGCTCTGGAGTCTACTGTATGATGTGCACCCTGTGTTCAATGGTACCAAAGCTAAATGACAATGACAGATTTCTACCATCTGACCTCAGCGGTCTAGGAGTGTTCCAACGGGGTTCACATGATTATGGAGTCTATGGTGTTGATATGCTGCTGGAAGCGTGGAGCTTGATCAGCTCTACGCCAGGTCATGAAGATTCTGCTTATTTTTATGAGGATCCTGATCACCCGTAGCTTATAGAAAGACAGCTAATTATATTTTCTTGTAATAAAGGAGTAGGCTGTAACTCCGTCTTCCTTTCCGCGATGCCTCGAATGACCAGTATTATTTCATCGCCAGGATGAAGCAGACTTTGATAACAATGCATGTAGACTAGCGGTTGCCAATCCTCCACACCCAGAGCGAGCCTTGCATCAGGCAATGATCAGGACAAAGGCAAGGAGGCACCCCGCAGCGGTCACGATGGAATTTCCATTTGTGTTTCCCAAAGGCAATCTGCTAGTCACGGAGAAACAGCTTGTCACCGCCATTTCGAATCTTGCCATGATCCACTAGAGATATGAAGCCTAGGCTTTTATTGCATGTATTTGCATACAAGTAGGAAGCGTCCATAGCCTTAGTACCCATCCACTTTCCTCTGTCTGCATTAGACGAAGGCATTTACTCTGCCCGCTTACCGCACTACAGACACAGTTTACATCCGAGAACAGGTAGACCAGCAACCATGTACTCCTAAATCCTCATGGCCCTGTCTGGCTTGCTCTTGTCCCGATAATCACACGGCCCGGATACCGTGGTGGCCTGTCTGAGTATCAATGACGCCGGTGGGGGCGACCTAGGCAAAGGGGGAGGGCGAGGGAGCTCAACCATAGAAGGACGGGAATAGGGACTCTTAATTGATACCTACTGTCAGGACGACTTCTGACCTGGCCAAAGATGACCATCGATTGAGTCACTATGAGCCTTTAAAGTCTGTATCTTGCAGACGCGATAGATGGCTTACCGGACCGGCAGATATTCTACTGCAGGGCTTTAAGAAAGTCTTTTCGAGCTCTACGGACTGGAAAATCTGTCGCGACCTAGTTTACACTTAACTGTCATTCCTGAAGCGGTGACTGCAATGACAAGACGATTAGAATCATGTCCAGCTCTTATGATCTCCACCACAACAGTGAAACAACGACTCCTGGCAGAATCTCCATCGGAGGGAGGCGCTTAGTTCCACAGATGCACTGGACGGCAGGCTATGGTAGTATAAACAGACGAGGCCACTCCTGCGTAGTGCCTAAGACTCACAACGGTATCAGACTGGCAGGAAGCCCCTGTCGATCCGACTCTTTTTGTACCGGGCTATAGTTCTTCATCTTATGAGTATCTATATGCTAAATATACGTAAAGTAATTAGCATGACGCCCTCACGTCATATCACCTATATGATGTGGTTTCGATGTGCATATGCAGTAGTATTACTAGTAGTCGAAATAACAGATGACTAAAATCTAATCTGTACAGTACTCTGTTTTGCAAGATTTGAATGGTATAGATTGTAAAGGCTCCGGTCTCAGTTCTAAGAGATTGCTCCAGATAGAGCCAGTTACAGTGAATCAATGTGACTATTAATATTCTCCACCAAGGTACGATACGTAGATTGTAAACCAAAGTACATATTCTTAAATTTACTCTAGCATAAAACAGGAGTCAGTCAACCATAATCATGAATATCTACTCAGAGTATACTCAAAATGACGAGCATGTCGACGTTGCAACCCAATACGAACAGCCAATACTAGCCTCATCGGCGTCCCAATTAGGAAATCGCCGGCCCCAGTCCACAGATATACCCCCATAACCCTGAACCCAATCCTCGTCATCATTTTACAATTCCATCCCTACCAGAAAAGGCATCACATCAAGCATGTCCCCAAACACAAATATCACCCTCCACCC
>JACBAD010001834.1:0-29148 GCA_014281905.1 Aspergillus hiratsukae | reverse complement strand
GCTGGGGACGGAGGTTGGGATGGGAATAGCGAAGACGGTGAAGGAGAGGGGGGAATTGAAGGATAAGAAGCAATAGATAGAGCTTTTTCGACGTTGGCGATATTCGAACGGGTTTCCCGATTAGGAAATGCTGTAGATAAGGTAGTAGATAAGCACGTGATAGTTCCAGAACCGCTGATGGTCTTGGCACGTGCCATCCTTATCATCTTCGTCTTCATCCACCTTTCGGGAATCTTAATTTTTCATCATATGTGGAGCTATCCTTCATTTATTTGCTAGATATTTATTTCTAGAGTCGACATTCGGGCCGTCAGTGATGATCATGTGATGAAGATAAACGTTGCCTCAATCCGCGGCTGATATCACGTCCACGATGGTTGAAGCATGTTACACCTGCCGGCATCGGCGAATACAATGCGACAGATCCAGTATCCCCTGCGGAAAATGCGAAAAGAGTGGATTCGAATGTCACCAGAAACGACCCATCAGATGGGTCAAGGGTGTCGCCATTCGAGGCAAGATGCAGGGTGTGTCGTACAATCCCTTAAATAGCCCTGCAGGGGATGAGCAGGGGTTGATAAAGTTACGACGTGAAGGTAATTCTGTCATTCATCTGCATTCTGTGCGCACTGTCTTACCACTTCAGGTCAACGAGATTTGCCTGCCGGCTTAGGGGACGTTTCCATATCCCACTTGGACCGAGTGTCGAAATATTATCTCGACTATTGTAAGTGAACCAGCTTAGCCAAATACTAGGCTAACAATGAGAAGATAATGATCGTATATGCAAGCTCTTTATTGTCTGTGACAGTAACCACAATCCATTCCGAAGTCTGATCTCACTTGCCGTAAAGGATCAACTCCTGCTCAGTGCGGTTCTTGCTCTCGCAGCAAGGCACAGAGCAAATGAAGGTCGGACCTTTAATGGCATCGAAGCACCAGTCCCGCGGATTGATTGTGCTCAACGAGATGCACTTGTCTTTAAACATCAGGCTATACAAGGCCTGTCGCAAATCGTCGGTGATCCAGGGTCTTGCAGAACAGATTCAACTGTTGCGAGCATTTTCCTTCTCATCTTCCTTGATCTGGTAGAGTCAGGGAACGATCGGTGGAATGTCCACCTGGAAGGCGCCAAGGCTCTGTTGTCTTTGAGCAAGTCGCTGTCACAATCCATCGATCCCGGCCGCACAGTGCAGGAAATACGGAGCTTTATCACCAAACAGATTTACCTGTATGTACACTCCGCTTTGAAACTTCGTCTGGTACTTATGCAACTAGAATCGAGACGCTGGGCGCGACGTTTGTACGACCGAATCTACTATCACAATTTCCTTCTTCGGACGAAGTACAAATGGGTCCGGATACAGTCGAACAGTCGTTTCTCGGCTGTCCGGAGCAGCTTCTCAACGCGGTTCAATTTTTCTCTCTCCAACGAGATCTCGCTACTTCCGGACGAGGGTCTAACGATTATATCAGCAATATTTCATCCATGATGGAATCCGTCCGCAGCTTTGATAGTTATTCCTGGGCTGCGAATCTTCCTCAATCCACAAGACATGCTACCCATAATCTAGCGGCTCTTTCCGAGTGCTATAAACTTGGTGCTCTCATCTACGGTCAGCGAGTCCTAGATATGGTCCTTGATCAAGACACTTCTCAAGAAAAGGTGGTGCAAAATCTCTTTGCCACCATCGAATCACTCAACGAGGACGCCACCTTGTTCAAGTGCATACTGTGGCCCATTTTCGTTGCTGGTCTTGAATGTCGCTCCTCGATAGAACGTGGATTCGTCACGCGAGCTCTGGAGAGATTCTGGACAGTCACCCTATGCTTGAACACGGTCAACGCTGGGAAGATCCTGCAGTCATACTGGCAGACTGAAAATGGCAAGCACCGGCCCTCAAACTGGGTACTCGGTATGGGGCAATTAGGGGAGGACTGGCTACTCATTTGATCAAGTGAGAACTGATACACACTGATATTAAAATCTGTCTACTGAACAGATGACCAAAGGTACACTTTCAGAATTACATCAACCCGACTGGTACAATCCCAAAGCACGGATATGCGGATTCAACATGGTCAGATTGAACGGCGTGACAAACATATCCGTATCCGTGATCGCAATAAATGCCGTCCCGTTCAAGGCTGGATCCGTCTCAAAAACCTCACTCGCCGGCTGATAGGTGAATCCCTGATTCTGTCCTGTTACGGTCAACTCGGTATAGGTCAGGTTCAACTGCGACAACCAAGCCACAAACGCCGGCTGGCCCGCCGTCGTTGAGGTGACATAGCTGTTGTTCGGCCCCACAGCAAGGCCTGGCTCATCCCATGTAAGGTCGACTCTGCGTCCGGGGAATGTGAGCGGATCGTACTTGTCGCGAGAAATGGCGGGGCCGCAGTTATAACCCGTGACATTGTTGTTGACGCAGGACTCGGCTGCTGGGATTGTCGAGTTGCTCGGATCACCAGTGCGGTTGCCGACAACTTCTCCTGCGAGAGTAGAGTTGGGGTTGATGCGATTGGGGTTGGCCTGGTTGACCACATACAAGTTGGGAAAGTTCTGCCAGACCAGCCGAGTGTTGTTCTCCGGGCAGGAGGAAATATACTGGGCCAGCAGGGTCCAGTGCCATGATTGCGGGACACCGGGAGCGAACCAGATGGGCATGGGATGGAGGCCAAGAAGCTGGCGGAAGGCGGCCTGCTGCCGGGCCTCAATGGCTTCCGCTTCGACGAGCATGGTTGCGACCTCCTTCGAGTTGAGATGGCTCAGGAAGCCCCAGGTGCCGGACTCGCCCCAGCGGGTGAGCTTGACGTTGAAGTCGATGAATTCGCGGACCGTCGTGAAAGGATAGTTGTACGTGCATTGTTTTGGAGCGGACTCGCCCAGCATGTTGCTCAGCAGGGTGGCGTGGCCGGCCTCTTGAATGGCCATGTATTCGATCAGGCGGCGGTCCTCGACAGTGAGACCGGCATCGAGAAAGTCCTGCTCGCTGAAGATTTCGAGACCATAGTGGAAAAGGTCCAGCTCGATGTACTCCTGGTGCACGCCCAAGGCGACGGACTGGTAGTCAAAGTCGCTCTGCACCATGTACACGGGCACAGTGCCATTAGTTCCCACGCCGCCGGCGGGCATGTATGGTATGGGCATGGGCTCCGTCAGCTTGCCATTGGCATTGTAGTACGTGGCGGTCGGATTGGGCTGAATGGGGATGGTCGCCGCCACCGTGGAGGGAAACTGCTCAGCTCCAGTGGTGGTTGGAGTGCCAGAGTAGGGGCCATGGGTGGTGATGCCAGTCGTGGCACTGGTGACCAGCGGAGGGGCCGCACCGGGCTGGGTACCACGGGGCGGTTGAGTCTCGATGGCGGGGATGACGACCACCGAGTTGTTGGCAAGGGGGGCAGCTACTGCAGAGCCGGCAAGTATCCAGATGAGGGACTTCATCTTGATGTTTAGGAGTGTGTTGATCACAGCATTCTCGGTTCACCGGGCGATTCACTGCTTTTATAGCCGTCTGGTCTCGACCAGGTAGCAGCAGTGCTATGTTACATACGACTTGGATCTAGCCCTACAGACTTATCAATCAGTACTGATCCTGCTTGGAAAGAGCTGACCAAGTGGGTCCGGCTTTAAACTTGGTGTGAATACTGCATCATGACGGAAGTAAGAGCCACAGGTCTGCAGAACTTGAACCGTTCACTTCCGGTATTCAGAGAGGTACAGAGATATTGCAATGCCGAACTGCAATGCCGATGCACGTCACCCTTAATAGACGAACTTATTATTGAATACCATAGGACGGAAAGTCATCCGAACAAAGTCTTGGGACTGAAGGAACCACTACATCAGAGATGCACAATCTCAATCCAACGTCTGGGTTTCAAGTGTTCGAGTAATACTCCTTGCAATAAACAGGGAACGGCTTCGTCAGCATTCGGTACGACCGGCTTTGGGGAAGCCATGGAGCGTTGTGGAGACCTTCTCTGTCGGATCCAACCGAATGTGAGGCTGAGCCGGATGTAACCTGGATCAAGGACTGCAGAATTGACTTGGGTCCGCGGAAATGTCATAGTGAAATCACATCCACTAAGCTATAATCCTTAGATCTTATCAGATCTATTAAGGTGAAGTCTCGGATCTGATTGCCAAGATCCGGATTCCGGACGTCACGATGATGTAGACACCTCAGGCCAACAATATCTGAACTGTTAGGAGTTATTACTTCAGCTAAGGCTTGCAGAAGTGATGGAAGCGCAATAACTGAGATTCATACAAAGAGTAGTTACTAGATTACTCTCCTACAATATTAGGTACTTGGATATAATTTATACCCTTTCTCACGTGACTGATCCCGGAGTGATCAGGCAACGCTCTTCGACGCTCTGGGAGTCTGGGACACGTACCCCCAAGTCCCAGCTCACTCCAGTAGCCAGGGGCCCAGGAGGTTCAAGTAATATGAGAGTACCAAAAGGAGGAATCCCACCTAGGGGTCTTGAACTAGGTTTATTGGACGTTTAAAAGTCTGGTGTAAGGGACCTAGACAGGCTACTCTATAGTACGCTGAGCTCGATGATCTTCCGATCATCGACTGTGCCTTTTTTGGCTTGTGGCGCAGTGGTATAGCTCAGCACCACTGAGCAGCAGGGACTCTGGGCTGGCGACTCCTGCCTCCAAGCCTCCTGCCGAAAGTCTTCCTTTCCACTGTACTCCTGTAGACCAACTGTTACCTAGTATGGCTATCCTACCAAATTGGGGCTCGTGGTCACCAACAGTATGCGCCCTGATGTCAATGCTTTGCGGACAGTTGGTACTACAAAAAGGGTAACTACTGCAGAGTTTAGCGATTTGCGTATGGTATGGCCCGTCAACTTTTATGTGGTTGATGTCAGTGTCTCGGTTTCATTGATCAATCCCAAATTGCTTTGTCCTGACTCGTCTCAATCGAAAAGCTTCCCTAAACATTCTCCCTCTCCTCAACTGTTCCCTTTTCCTCAATAGCACTGACAACCCTCGCAGCTGGAGACCCCTCACCATCAAAGAGCATCGCAATCTCCTCCAAAGTCGGTCCCCGGGTCTCAACGAAGTAAAAGTAAATTACAACACACTCGAGCACCAGCACAGCGACATACACAAAGTAAAACCGCCATTGGAGAGCCTCTAGCCCAATGGGGTTAACATATTGATTGAAGACGCCCGACAAACTCGTAAACAAGAAGCAAAGCATGAGTCCCTTGGCGCGGATCGCGAAGGGGAGAATCTCCACCGTGTACGAAACTGTCAAACCGGGCCAGGCTGCACCGGCTGTGCCGTAGAATAGGAAGATCATTGCAAGCACGGCACTGCCCGCGGCCGAGTCTCCGGTTTTGGCGTAGACGGCCGAGCAGCCAGTCCAGACTGAGAAGGAAATCAACATGCCGACACCGGCGAAAAGGAAAAGCTGACGACGACCGAAACGATCGACCAGAAAGGCGGCGGCCAGGGAGACAAGGAAACACCATATTGTAAGTCCACCGTTGATAAGAGCTTGGTCACGAGCGCTGTATCATTATTAGTCTAGTGACGCCGTGACGGAGGCAATTAGTGTAGAAAAGTGATAGACCCACCCCTTAATTCCGATTGTCTTTAGCACAGAAGCGAGATAATACGAAACCAGTCCATTGCCTGAGCATTGAGAGAAGATAGCAGTGAGAATAATCAGAGCGCACCGCTTGCGGTTGCCTGGTGTGCGAACCAGCTCATACCAGCCATTATTGGCAGAAGCCCCCTTCTCCAAGTGGAGGGTCTCACGAATCTCGGTGAATTCCCATTTCACAAACGAATCAGTCACATTGCCATTGCCATGGTACTTGGTCAGCACAGCAAGGGCCTGTTCTTCCTTTCCTTTGCTGATAAGCCAGCGGGGTGACTCTGGCATCATGAATACGACGAGAAGCTGGACCCCTGGCATTAAGCACTGCAGGCCGGTTGGCAGACGCCATTCCAGGTCACCTTGCAGGTGGGTCAGAGTACCAAAGGTAGTCCACGCCGCGATAATAGCTCCGAGATACCACAGTGTGTTGTAGATGGTAGTCACTTTGCCGCGATGCTTAGGGTGGGCGACCTCCGTGATCAAAAGGGGACAGCAGGCGTTATTGACGTTCGCGCCAAAACCGACAATGAATCGACCAGCGAGATACATGGGACTTGGGTTGGATGCTGGAGTGAAGGACTGGAGTAGTGCGCCGAAGATGACAATCACACAGCCTACGGCGGTGCCAACACGGCGGCCAAACAAGTCTGCAATATAAGGGGCGAATATGAGAACAGCAAGACCACCGAAGCCGGGGATGGCGCCGATGAGACCTAATTTTGATCCTGTTGGGTTTCCGAAAACTGTTTTGTGAGTCAGAGTCAGCTCTCTCTTGTAGACATTGTCAAGGAATCTGAGTCATGTATACACTGCTGCCACGTTTGCATGGTCTGCAATCCATTGACGACACTACCATCATATCCAAGGGTCGTAGATCCAAGAAAAAGAAAAGGCATCATAAGATAGAGCCTGCGTAGCATCTTCTGCTGATGCCAGGGGCGAGGATCTTCTTGAGGGGTCTCAACATAGGCGTTAATATTGTCCGCCATGGTCAAGTGTTGTTGATTCACGCATGTCTGGTGTTAAATGGCGGGAGATGTGAGACTTTAACTGTTTTTTATGGTTTTCAAGGCATTTGAGGCATGTACTACCAGCACTAGTAACCAGCCATAGTGGTGAGAAGCTGAGTGTGTGCATCTAGACCAAGCTTTAGTAGTTTGATCCTATTGGCCCCCCCATACTTTGCCCAGTTTGGTTCCTGCGGGGAAATCGATAGGAATCTGGGGCAAATGCAGACCCCAGGCAGGCGTATTTCGATCAAAGCCACAGGATACAGCCCTTCGTGAAGACTTCGAATTCCTCTCCCTGAGCTCGAAGGAGACTAGCGCTTTCCTCCTTTTCCGATGTTCTGCCGTCCGGTCTTTGTTTCTCGTTTCTCTCCATGAATGATATCCTGTGATCTTCTTTAGCGCCAGTATAGATCCGAAGTTAAACCGACCACTCCTCTCCTCCGACAATATTCCTGGTGGCCATTTTCTCATACTCCTCAAATTCTATGATGCAACGGGATTCGAAATGGAACATTCGAACCAAAGTCAAGAAGATAGTGTTGTCACTCGGTCCCGAGGGCGCACAGAAGACCGTACATCGCGAACCAAAGAGGCTTGTGACGCTTGTCGTGCTAGGAAAGTGAAGGTGAGAGGCCTGCTGGAAGAAGTTACAAATCGGATGCCTCTTATTGATTTTATGATAGTGTCTGTTTAATGGCGCCTCTGTATGTAGGGGATGTCGCAATCTGGGGCTGCCTTGTACTCGGAACAAACCAAGAAAGAGGAGAGGCCCTGTCAACCGGTGAGCACCTCTCAGTAATTGTGACTGGTTATTGTAGCTTTAAGAACTAACATCTACTTCTTTGTACTAAGCTGCGTGGAGAGCCAGAAGCAGAATGCAGCCATGACCTCAGATATCCAAGCAATCGGCTCCAGTCCGACATCAACAATGGCATGTACCCCCGTCTCACCTTCGCTTGCCACTCTCTTGAATCAGCTCGGTCCTTCGTACTTGATCCGACAGTGTATCGATGATTGGTTCCAGCTTGTGCATTCGGTGGCCCCCATTCTCCACAGAAGGGAGTTCCTATCCCGTCTGGAACATGGCCATGCGTTGCGAGATGCCGAGTTCTGTGCACTCGTCATCTCCCTCTGCGCTGCCTCAGTCGCCACTTTAAGGAACCGGAGCTCAGTCAATTATGGCACGATCACTGCAGAAAAGTGCTGGGATATTATCCGACAAAATAATCTCCTGCACCAACGCCCTCAATTCTCGCTTGAAAAGTGCTTGGCCAAATATAACATTGCGACAGCTTTACTCGCAAGTCGATCAGTAGATCAACCTGAAAGTTTTACCCTTATGGCCGAATCAGTAGCCGGAGTCAAATACATGCTCTACTATGACTTGCCCACCATGCCATTTCTCGCCCAACAACTCTTGAAACGGCTTTTTTGGCTCCTGTTTGCATGGGAATGGTACTTTGTTCTACGTATTTCTCTGACTATTTGACTTCAGGTTTAGCTAACATGGACCTGCAGCAGCGCCGACATTCTTGTTCGACCAACCATCGGTGTTCTCACAGCCCAGGATAATATAACCACCCTCCGTCCACTGTCAGTGACTGATGCTGAGCTAGATCCTTCTCAGGCAATTGAAGAACCAGCGTGGCACGGAGACTATTACTCGTATATTCCAGGCCTCAATCACCTGTCTGACCTCTTTCTGTTGTGGCATGAATCGCAACAACCGCATAACCGTAGCGCTGACCAGCTTCTGCTGCATCTATCCCTAGTTGAGCGGGCTTTAGATCAATTACCGCCTGAACTTCGGTGGCGTGGTGGCCTCTCCCGACCCCCAAGAAGCAATTTTGGCACCGATGTTCAGGTTGCCAATCTCTACATCACCCAACTCCAGATCCGGTCGAATCTCCTCGAACAGGCTCGGAACATGCCCGGAGCAAAGGTTACTAGCATGGAACATCAGAGCCTTGTCGACGACTTGCTGGAGATATTGGATCACATGCCCCGGGACATTCTGGAAGCAAACGGATATAGTTTGGTCCCAAAAATTCGGGACATCGGAGCTGCCTTCCTGGACGAGGTGCGCATGGGAGCGAGGCAAGACTTGGTGAATGACAAGGCAAAAAGAGATCTGGAGAAGTTGCTAAGGAGGTTGGAAACCCTGGATTTCCGGCCGGGCATCGGATATCTCAATAGCCAATGTTGCGAGGAAAATATCACTTGATCTTAATCTCGTAGACACTTGCGTTTAGGGGTGAACCGATCACAAAAGGGAACATTCCGACGGAGTCTTAGCCTCTTAGCCTCTTAGGTGAGCGCATTATCTTCTTACGAGTCAGTTTTTGCGGGGAAGAAACCAATAATGTTGTTGGATAGCATCACCACAGCAAGTTACCATCCGATAGTTCGATGATCTGCAATTCCGAGGTTTTTGCGAACTCACAACATCCCCACTTTTGTATACGGTCACGGCTTTGAAGAGCCGAAGAACATCCGCTGCTATGCCAGCAAGGCCTCATGATGTTGGAGCGCACGCTGGCTTCTCCATGTTTTAAGCTCTTCGTCATTCCTCTCGAGATTACTTTCTTCATCATCTCTTTTGGTCTTTTCAATTGAGCTCTTTACAATGGCAACAGATATCTCCATCCCTCAGATCCGCCAGGTTGGAAGCCAAAAGCAGCTCTTCGTCCATGGCAAACCGTTCCTCATGCTCGCAGGTGAATTGCACAATTCCTCGCTGAGCTCTGCAAAGTACATGCGCCAAGTCTGGGCAGATATGAAGGCCAATCACATTAACACTCTCCTGGGCTCTGTAACATGGGAGATGATTGAACCCACTGAAGGACAATTCGACTTCGCTGAGCTTGACAAAGTTATCCTCGACGCGCGAGCACATAACATGCACATGGTCCTGCTGTGGTTCGGCAGCTTCAAAAACGCATTGAGTACCTACGTGCCCAATTGGGTGAAGAAAGATGTGAAGCGATTCCCGCGAGTTCATGTCTTGGAAGCCGGCGGCAAGCGTCGAACACTCGAGCTGGTGTCTCCTTTCTCCGACGCGGCCTGTCAAGCCGACTCACGCGCATTTTCGAAACTGATGGCTCACTTGAAAGAAATCGATCAGCAGCACAGCACAGTGTTGATGGTCCAGGTGGAGAATGAGACTGGTCTTCTGGGTGATTCTCGAGACCGTTCTTCCATCGCCAACAAGGCCTTCTCCGAGCCTATCCCTTCAGATCTTCTTGAACACCTTCGCAGAATAGACCCCCATCCCGAATTCACCTCCCGAATTCCTTCCATTCCGTCAGGCGAGTTGATCTGGACAGCAGCCTTCGGCACAGGGACGCTTGCCGATGAGCTCTTCATGGCAAATGCAATCTCCAAATACGTTGGCAGGGTCGCTGCCGCAGGCAAATCCGTCTACCCGGTTCCATTGTACACTAATGCCTGGCTGAATTTTGACAATCCATCTTCACTGGACCTTCGTGGACTCCCAATCGTTGTCGGCGGAGGTCACGCGCCGGGGATCTATCCCTCCGGCGGTCCAGTCCCTCATGCAATGGACATCTGGCGGTTCAATGCTCCGAGTCTCGACTTCCTTGCTCCTGATCTTTATTTCCACGACTATGAAGGAGTTTGCAAGAACTACACCCAGGGTGGAAACGCGTTATTCATCCCTGAGCAGAGAAGAGACGATAACGGTGCGCGTCGTGTCTGGCTGGCATACGGCACGTATGGAGCCCTTGGTACGTCGCCCTTTGGTATCGACACGGGCCCCGACTGTGTCAGCAAGCACTATGGTCTCTTAGATTCAATCAAGGAAATCCTACTCGCAACACCCCTTGAAGAACGAATGGGGTTCTTCTTCGATGGAGTCGACGCCGGTGGAAAGGAGAAATGGACCCGCATCTTCGGCAACCTGGAAGTCATCGTCGAACGAGCCTTCGTCTTCGGAAAACCTGGCAACGGCGCGGGAATGGTCATTCATCTTGGAGATCAGCGCTTTTTGCTCGTTGGATGGGGATTTCAGGTTCGCTTCCGCGGTGTACTACCCGGCGTTACATTCACAGGGATCTTGAACGCCGTGGAGAAGGAGGTTGGGGCGGATGGAAGACTGCAGACTCTTAGGGTGATGAATGGGGATGAGACGAGGAGTGGGGAGTTTATGATCATGCCGAATGAGGAGCCGGACTATGGAGGGTTCCCGATTGCGGTTACGATTCCCGCGAGAACAATGATTGCCGAGGTGGAGGCTTACTGGGTGTGCGAGGAGGAGGATGACTTCTGAGAATAGATGAATCAATCTCTACGCACCGACAATAGAAAGACTATTTTTGGAATATCGTTCCCAGTGACAGTGGCATGGGGTTTTGGCGTATATCTGATTGAGGATCTTGGTGCAGTAATAGGAATGCCTATCGTTTTGCGGAGCATCAGAGACACATGCTGCAGTGACATAGAGAAGAGCAACTATAGCAATAGCGGTATCGGCTGAAGAGCGTGCACATACCTCATTGGGACTGCTGGCTGGAGATGAGTCCAGGGCCATTGTCCGCAGCTGAGGTAGTGTCTGATAAGTGATATTGGCCTGGCCAAGATTTGGAATTTTCAGTTATTACAGGACTTGCTTCAGCGCTGACGAGGGATCACAGCATCACCACCCATGATAAGTGCCACAGGGCTTGATGTGTCACTGAGGGAGGACATTGCGAAGGAGAGACTTGAGTCTGTGAGTTGGAAGCTGAGTTCAAGACTGCGACTATAAGTCCCCAGTCGAGTTCCTGAGGTGACAATCGTATGATGAATGAGAAGCGAAGCTGACCTCCGAAGAGCAGTCTCTGATGGCCAGGACATTGTCGTATTATTTTCTTCCAAACATGAATCATAATAACACTCCTCCGATTCAACTGCTGCCAAAGTTTCATCATGAGTATGCTCTACAGATTACATCGGTTCATGAGTGCTAGTCAGTGTCTCGTCAAATGTGCTCTCTGTGCCTGTTTATACTGGGAGAGAATGGTCAATAGGGCTACGTGCAGTGCGCCGTCGTGATGCCTAATCATGTGAAAGAATTAAGGCAGCATATATGTATGGTATAGAGGCTGAATTATCCAGAGGTCCTCCTGTCTCTGCCCAGAACTTTGCATATTAGAAACCTCTGGGACTCGCGTTCGACTACTCAAGTCGGATCACTGTGCGGTGGAATATAGACATGTGTCCTACTTGATAAAGGCAAAATGGTTCATTCAGTATCATACTAGCTGCGCAGCGAGACATTCATCCCCGTGGATGGCGGCATACCTCCCCAAGGCCATCAACGTAAAGTGAAACTTATAATTCGGATACCGCATTCCCCCAGGAGGAGCATACACTCCCTCCAGCGCCCCCGGCAACCACTCCCCGGTATCCTTCTGCTGCTTCATCAGATACGCCACGCCGCTGCGAACAGCCTCGTGGTTCGCACATCGCGCCGCTAGCAATCCTATCACCGCATAGGCGGTATTAGTAAACTGGCTCCCGTCCGGATGGGGCAGATATTGCTTGAACCGAACGCTATCCAAGCTCTCGCCCCACCCACCGTCGGCATTCTGGTGCTGCAGCAAGAAATCACAAGCTCGCTGGCACGCGTCGCAGTTGGACTCATGCAGACCCACGCAGGCCAGTCCCTGCAGCGCGAACATGGTCGCATACGTGAAACAGACACCCCAGCTGGCGAACCAGCCGCCATTGGGATACTGAGAGCGCAGCAGGTAGTCGACACTCCGGGAAATGCAGGCCTGGATATCCTGTGCTCGGTAGGTGGGGTACTCCCCAGCGAATGTCGTCAGACTCATAATCACGGAGCTGGTACATTCCGGATACAGATTATCCGTCATGACGTTCTCGTAGAGCTCCGTGATGTTAAGCAGCTCCAGGAACTTAGGCCCCCGCACGGGCTCATACGCGGAGAAGCCGCCGCCGGCGTTCTCCATCCCCAGGATCAGATCGACGGCCTGCTGGAGACGCTCGTCGGAGATGCGCGCAGGCAAGAGCAACGGCTCCGGCGGCAAGGGGATCATTCCTTCCCACTCGTACACGCCGAGGACGCACAGCCAGAACTTGCCCCAGGTCGGGGTGGCTCTCGCGCTCCCCAACCGGAGCAGGGTGTTGCGAGCCCTGGCCATTGCTGGATGGTCCGGCCCCAGCCCCAGGATCCGCAGCATGCAGTAGTTCATCACCGTCCCGAAGACGGTCGACGGGGACTGGATGAAAAGGCCCCATCCGCCGTCCTCATTGACCACGTTGAGTAAGTACCGGCACATTTCCTGCTTTATGTGGGAGTCGATCGGGATTCCCACAATGTACCTGGCAATGACCATCCCGCTGGTAACAAACAGGGGGCCGTCATCGTTGCATCCCCAGTGCCCATCGGCTGTCTGCAGACGCTTGAAGAATTCCCATCCGTTTTCCACGGCCTCCTCGGCTCGCGTGGCTCTAGGCCGTGCAGGGAGTTCACACGGTAGACCCAGCCAGTACCTTTCCAGGAAGCTTTGCGGTCGTTTTCTCGCTTCGTCCTCGGACTCCAGATACTCCCACATGTGTCGGCCGTTGTCGACGTTGAGCCGCCATCGCGATAGATCGGTAGCGAATTCGCTGGCGTCTTCGGCGTTGGAGAATTCGGCCTTGCCAATGACTGTCGCAGGCATGCTGCTGTCTGTAGCCATGGTTGGAAAGCAGAGCTCTGTTCCTATCTCTGGGGTGTTGCAGCGAGCACTTTATACTACGAGTCTCACCCACTGTCTGTACTCCCGCAGGACCGCAAATAGTCTGTTACCAGACTCGTCTTTTTCAACTGTTTCTTACACGATTTTCAAAAAGGATAAAAAAAGAAAGCTCTGAAACGGACTGTACGACAAACGAGGCAGGCGTCTCCATTACCCAGATAGGCCGAGCATTCTGCATGCTCGCCCTAGTGCACGAGAACGCCACTGCCTGCTTAGCAGTCAATCGACTGAACCTCTGACTCGTGCTAATCCTTGGCCAGCTGCTTACGGTCTCTAGAAACAAGGCGTGGACGTGTGGTTTGCGCCTTTCCGCTTCAGGTTTCTACTTGTCAATCAGGAACCATTGGCGGGCAAATTCGTTCTAGTTATCTAAACTCGTTACATTACACGCGACTAGGCAAGAGAATCCTCTCTAACGCTTGCTATAACTCCATTCTCTTGGAAATCAGCATCCGACAATCCCTCTCTGGCTTAGCCGGGAAGGATGCAATGAAACACTTTGCAGGCATGAGAACCGGCAACCCATCCTCGTCCGTGTAATGCGGCCCAAACCGGCTATCTTTTGCCAGCGCAATGTCGAAGTCCTTGAGGACGTTGGCGACGATGGTAAGCATTTCCACCCAGGCGAGGTTCCGTCCAAGGCAGTTCCGAGGACCATAGGAGAATGTGAAGAGCAGCCGCTTGCTAGTCTTGTCAATGAAACGGTCCGGGTTGAACCGCGCTGGGTCGTCCCACAGACTGGGATGCATGCTCGGCGAGCGGAGGTTAACGTAGATCTCTGTCCCGGGGGGAATGTAATGTCCCTGGAGGGTGATGCCCGTGGAATGGGAAATGCGAGGGGTCAGTCCGGCCGTGGTGGGCGAGTGTCGAAGAGCCTCGTACACGCAGGCTTCGACGTACGGCAAGCTGCTGCGCACGTCCTTGTATGTCACCAACTGACTAAGGGGAAAAGTGCTGCGGACCTCCTGGACCGCCCGCCTGAGAGTCTCTGGGTAGAGCAGCAGTAGGTGGAAGGTCCACATGATTGCGGATGAGGTGGTCTCGCTTCCCGCCAGCATCATCATGATGCTCTCGGCCTGCACCTCATGCGGGGTCATCTTGATTTTCGACTCGGGATCCTCCGCGTCGAGAAACGCCTGCAGCATATCCGAGGGCTTCTCCGCGGAGCCGTCAGCCAGCAGCCGCCTGCGTATGTCGACGGCGTCGCTGCTGAACGCCGCCAGCTCACGATACATGATTTTCCACGCCGCATGATGAGCGAGAACGGCAGCAGCGACAGCAGGGCCAGGACGACGGGCGACTCCAACATCTCCATAATCAACCCAGCCCATTTCATGATCGACGAGCTACCACGGGATATGGCGTTGAAGTTGCGCCCGAACGCCAGCGCGCTCATGATGTTGAACGTCACGAGCTGGGTGTCGGTGCGGTAGTTGACCTCCGTCGGGCGCCCGCCGTTCGCCGCGATCAACGCATCCCATTTCGTGCGGATGGCCTGGTATCCATGCTGGAGGATCAGAGGCTCCGCGCGGCCCAGATAGGCGTAGTTGAAGAAGGGGCCGAGCTGTCGCCGGCGACGGTTAGCCAGCTCCGGCTCCCTGAGCGAGACGATATTGGGTGTGTTGCCGTCGTTGAAGATGTCGAAGAACGGCCTTGCGGAATTCCTGGGACCCTAGCACGGAGCGGATGTCGTCTGGGTGATTGATACAAACGGCACGGGGCTTGTAGACATATACATCGCCGTACCTGGCGACGTCCTTGTCGACCGTCTGGGTCACTTTGCCGGAGAAGGCGTCGACGTTGGCTCGTTTGGCGGTCAGGCGGGCCAGAAGGAAACCGGGAATGGAACAGAGGGGAGAGAGGAAATAGGCGTCAATCAGTCGATAGGTAAGTGCCCCAATAAAGATTGCTGCAAGCACATGGAGTACGCCGATTGCGTTCAGAAAGGGCTGAAGCTCGGCGACTGCGATCATTGTGGCAGTGGTGATCGGACAGGAGAGGACGGTCCTTGGTGTTCAGCCCAAATCGCCTCTGAACAGTGAATCGAGCATGATAGAGGGAATCGTGTCTACAATGCCAGTGCCTCTTCGATTCCAACATGAGGCCAGGCAAGGGGTCAAAATTGACCTGATTGCATGGTCGTATGCAGATGCTAAGGTCAACAATACGATGTGCAGGTTGTCTAGATCAAGCATGGCGCATACGACAGAAGATTGAAAATTTCCATCAAGTATTTTGATCTAGTATTTCTGAATCAGCCCTTGGTGACTGCAGATCATGCAGTCTTATCATCGCCACTATGATCATTATTGGCCAATTGCAGGATCAACATCGTATTCAGCAGGATATAGGGAAGACCAAGCCTATTCCCTGTCATATCTATATAGAGATAACCCGCATATTTACTGTCACAGTCGTTTTCTTCGGCTATACGCCGAATCCAAAGTGACTATCTTTGATGTTATATGGAGGCAAGCCTCTGTATCAGGGAAGTTGGACGAATATAGACAGGCAACATCTGCGCACTTGATGCAAGAGGAGTAAACCATCAAACATGGCCTCCTTACCGATAGAGAGAAAGAGGGGTATTCCAAGACATACCCAAAGGGGTAAATGAAGATATGATGACCTTTGCGCAGCATTCTTATCTGCTTCACAGAGTGATCCGTCCTTCCTCTCCTCTGATACGCGCCTAGACACCATGGCCCTTCCCATTATTCTTTCCCTCGTCGTCATCTTGTTGATTTCATGGCGCCTGCTGGATGCCTTGTTGCTTTCTCCCCTTCACCGGGTTCCAGGACCCGTCCTCGCGCGCCTCAGCCCCCTCCGAGCGATCTATGCCCGCCTCCCCGGCCGGGTCATCCCCGCAGCCCTGGCTGACTTCCATGCCTATGGAGACATCTACCTGTCTAAACCGCGGACCATCACGATCAGCCATCCCCGAGATGTACGGGCCATCCTAGCGTCTTCTGACTTCCAAAAGATCGACGTCTATCATGCCCTCAATGACCCCGTCATGGCAAACATCGTCACCTTCAGTGACACCAAGCTCGCCAGTCGGCGGCGCCGGCAGATCGGTCCGTACTTCAATCCTAGTTATTTGGCAAAAATGGAGGAGTTGATTCTCCGGAGCGGCTGCCGGGCTGTGGCGCACAAGTGGAATCGACTGATTGCTCAAGCTGGCCCAGAAGAAGCAGTCGAGGTGAACTACCGCCACGACCTGCAGCTGGCCACGTTTGACATTATGAGTGCGCTGGCATTTGGTCGGCAGCTGGACTCGCTGAAGGATGAGGGGAAGAGTGTGGCAATCGTGGAATGGATCATGGCCACGGCCATCTATGTCGGCGTGCGGATCAATTTCAGGCTGCTTATGGTGTTTCCCTTCTCGCTGCTGGTGCGGCGCTGGATCACGGCCTACGCGGAGTTTGTGCAATTTAGCAAGCATGCCGTGGCCAGTCGGAAGGAGCTGCTGGCACAAGGATGCCAAAAGCCCGTCGACCTGCTCCAGGCGTTTATTGATGCCGAAGACCCCGACTCCAAAGTCAAGATGACCGCCGTGGAGGTGCAAGCGGAGAGCGTTGGCATGCAGCTGGCTGGGAGTCCCTGCCCCTGGATACGTCCGTCCCATCACGCTGGCAGTCGTATTGCCCGCCGCATACAGCCCGGGTACAGGAGCCCCATGGCCCCCATTCTCCCTAATCACCCGGGCATGCTCATCCGTAAGCAGACCCCCCTTGGTACCCAGATCGCCTGGCACAACGGGAATCGCGTAAAAGGGCGGCGTCCGCACAGCCCCCAGGTTCGGGTTCGGCCGCACACGCGGATCCCAAAAGTAATTGTCAAAGGCGCTCTCCCCGCGGCTGAAATCGGCATCGACGCCCCGGTCAGCCATCTCGTTGAATCTCGCCAGCGTACCCTGCAGACCGTCCTCATCCACCCCGATCTGCCGCGCCAGCTCGCTGATCGTTTCCGCGCGGTGGATATACCCCGCCGCCAGCGCCTGCGCAGGGGGCTGCTGCCGCGGCATCAGCGAGCCCACTGCATACCGCTTGCGATGGTTCCAGTCGAAGATAAACCACGCCGGGATGGCCTGCCGCGCATACTGGTGGTGGCCTGCATCGGTGTACGGCTCAGCCTCATTCATGAACCGCTTCCCCGACGAGTCAACGATCACACTAAACGGCCGCGCTCGCTCCTGTAGCGCAAAGTAGTACATCCCCCGGACGGGATCACGCAGCGTCGGGCCCCACCACGCCTCGTCCATCAGGGCCGTCGCCGCGCTGACCCGCACGCCGGCCACGATGCCATCCCCATCGTCGCCAGGAGCGGCACTGGTCCACTCGGCGTTCGCGGGCGCCGGGCCATACCGCTCGCGGAGGGCTTGGTTATGCGCGAACCCACCAGCGCAGAGCAGGACCCCGCGACGAGCGTGGATGGTCCTCTCCCCGTCCGACGTCGCGACGCGGGCACCGAGAATCCCCCCCTCAGCGTCAGGAATAAGCTCACGCAGCGCAGTCTCAGTAAGCACCTGCTGACCAATTCGCATATTCAACCACAACAACTGCGCAACCAACGACCTCCCCATCGTAACAGGGATCTGCCCCCGCACACGAGACAGATATGCACTGCGGATGAGCACACGCAGCACCGTCCCGAAATCCCACCACGAGGACCCCATGCGCGTCACGCTACTCGCCTCATACGTGAACAGCGGGAGGGACCTCCCCGGCCGCTGCCGGATAGTCTCCGTCCAGTTCTCGCCGAGCCCTAGCTGCCTTGCGTCGAATGCATCCGGCTCGATGGAGCGGCCGCCGGTAAGCAATGCGCCGGGCGCGCGGGGGTAGTAATCCGGACACTGTCTGCCTGGGCTGAGGCGCCAGGCGAATCCTTGGTCCTGGAGGAAGGAGACCATGCGGGGGCCGTGGGTGAGGAAGGCGTGTTTGCGGGCGGGGGATGAGGCGCGGCGGACATCATCATCAGCATCCAGATCAGTGGCAGGGTTGGAGGTGCAGTCAATGATAGAAGTCAGGTATGTCATTGCCTGCTCTGGGGAGTCGGTTATGCCGGCCTCCACGGCGAGCGGGTTATTGGGGATCCAGAGGCCGCCGCCGGAGTAGGCGGATGTGCCGCCTACCTGGGCATCTTTCTCGATGATCAGGCATGAGAGACCGTGGGAGTGGGTGCGTAGAGCGGCGGTGAGGCCTGCTGCGCCGCTGCCGATGATTAGGACGTCTGTTTTGTGGTCGAATTCATGCCTGTTTGGCTGTGCTGTGCTTAAATGGCGGGCTTGAGGCAGGAGTCGCAGGACGGGACGGAGGATGGGGGTTAGGGCTTGCAGTCTGCGGAGGGTTGCGGTCATTGTGTGCAGTATGATTGTCATTCTATGATCAATATCAGGTCATCCCCTTATATTTTATACCCGGGTCTGTGGTCTATCAGGGTTGACTTGATTTATTCTGCAAGTTGAGAATTACTCGTATGCCGCGAGATGAATGAAAATTACCGTAGATTTGCATAGTTGTACAGCAGATGAAAATAAAATCACCCCGATTTCAATGTACTACGAAATGCTCGTGTTTCATTCATTTAATATATTTACATAGAGCTTTAGCACTTATATTTTTATTGGGAAAGACTGTATTCATCGTGTTGGGCCATGATGATCATTTTCTGGGGCCGAAACTTGAATAACGACTTATTTTGACATAGCTTGGTCAATCGTTACCAACTGCCATCAGAGTCATATATTGTTCATGAACAACAGAATGGTTAATTCAACTGCAGTAGCCCAAGCTTCCACAGATACATGTCCATCTTGTGTGCTCTCGGGCTCCCGAAGACGGTTGACTCCAGCACACTCTTGATCCCATCGCCTGGTACTTCACAGAACCCCTCGACGCCATTCTTGAGCAGGAGAACCATGCCAGCATTTTCCAGCAGCATAGGAGGCAATTTCCAGTCAACGGGCTTCGATGGCATAGGCGATATGTACAGTTGCAGCAGAGACTCGGCATAGTCTTTGTCTAAGCGAGGGACAGGGTCTCCTTCGTTGATGATTGCATGGAAGACCGACTGGGGTTGGGAAGCGCTGAGAGCAGGTGTTGTCACTGGTGGCGAGCCAAAGGTAATGCAGTGTGTAAACGCGAACTCTGTGCTTGTCAGCTTTGTTACTGAGTGATAGTTATAGTCTACGAACTTGACCCGAGTTGACTCAATGCTGATGGATTCTTGGAGCTCATATGCGCGTACAGCAGGGAAGCCACAGCTCCGCCCGCAGAATGCCCTGTGAATAGGAGCTGCACGTCGTCGTCCTCGTTCACTCCAGCGTTCGAGAGAACGGAGGATATAGCGGTTGAGACTTTGTCAACCATCGCTTGGCGCATTCGAGGAATCCCCCGTGGATTTTATACTCTGTCCCGTCGACGTTCTACCCCATCAGCATGCATAACTGTCGAGGCGAGAAACTTACAATAAAGCCATTTCCGTCAGTTTCCTTCCCAATATCGTCAAAGTTGATTGTCCAATCCCGTAGTATGGACGTCGACCCTCGTATCGCAACTACGAGAAGCTTTGTCACACCTGAAGAGAATAAGTGCACCCGTGTTGCCTTTACAGTCCCATCTCGAAACGAAGCGTCGATTTCTGCACTGTGTTCAGTTGGCCAGTAGTCAGAAAACTCCTCCGGATGCGAAATCCTGCCCATGACAGCAGCGTCCGAAGAATAAACCTCCTTCGAAGCCCAGGCCGCTAGCTTTATCAGACTGGCTCGGTCATCGGTTCTGCGCACGTCAGTCAGTTTGCAGCAGAATGACCGGAGGACGCACATTGCAGCTGGCGTTACAGAAGCAGGCAGCGACCCATTGGTGTACCGGCTGATCTTCTCGACCTGCCGGCTCATGGAGATAACATCTACGTCTACCTCTCCACCTATGCGAATCAGCGGACGAACTCTGCAGAACTAAACTGAATTACCGCTCAAGTCAATCTGCTCGAGATATTCATCTAGTCGCACGGACAGTTCCCGCAGATTGCGCGACGTCGCAGCGGAGTGATTCGACTGGGAGACGTCGGCGACCGAGGCGGAGGACTCTGCAGATACCTCGGTGGCTGTGCGAGAGGATTTCTTTCTTATGAATGAACTGACGACTTTTCTTGCGAATGACTGCTTCATTTCCGTGGAATGGTTGCATCACCTTAGTCCGAGATGGGTTGATGGAAACTACACTGGCGGGGTGGACTGATAGAAGAGGCTGAAATAATTCCATCGAGTAGGACCCTGGACCAACGCAAGCCAATCGCTTAATGAACCTCGGAATAGAGCTGGATAGCTAGTGAGGGCGCTCACGGGATGCCGCTGAATGTGGCGTGTGGCTGAGGGGTCAGCACTTCTGATACAGCCGCGCCTTCCTGACATGAGCGAGAGTGCACCAAGCAGTCTCGATATGTCGTCGAATATATTTGAGAATCTTCAGTCTCCTGTCTCCTATGACGCCGAGATCGATAAAGGATGGCAGCTGGTCTCGGAGAAAGGCGACAACCCTGTTGGGAGCATATTGCAGGTTCTGCATGATATCTATTGGAGAGCAGTGGCGGATGAGATTGCCAATGCACTTTTGGCGTTTGACGACTACAAGACGTTCTGTCCCGAGGGTTTGCCAAAAATTGGTGAAGATGCGCTTGAAAGCGAATATCTCCAAGAGCTAGTGGACTTATGGGGTATGCCTTCCTTGACATGCACAACGAATTGCTAATACAGCCAGATCCACTGGGACTATCCAATGACAAGAAGAAGGATCTGTGTGAGACGGTCACGCATAATGTCAAAAGTGAGTACCTGATAGTTGACATAGTTGACTGCAGACGAATACTCACCCACTCATAGGAAGACAAGACTTATCAAATGACGAGCTGGTGGCTCGCTCCTTACTTCAAGCATGCGGTACGTCTACCATCCATTCTGAGAGACGAACTGACAATCGTTGCAGGGTTGACGGACTACGATTTTGTGCAGGAGTATAGGAAGCCGACCTTTCCGTCGCTGGGTCCCGCAGCTCAAGGTAGGGTTAATATCAGTATACACTAGAGCTGCAACACTTGATTGACGTATCCAGTTGACAAAAGATGTCCGGGAGTATATCACGCTGTACAGTGCTCAGAATGTCGATTCTGCATCCGTACGTTTCACTTTTATGAATGCAAGAAGTATTGTGAGGACCAGTAAGTAGTGTTCTCGTCAGTGGGAGTACAGAATTGAAGCGAAGCTCTAGCGGATTCGTTCGCAACCATGTCAAAACGGTCCTACAGCGAGAGGGCGAGTCGTACCACGGGCTTCGCAGTACATTTATGTATCCGACCCGGTTTCGATTGTGCTGCAGTTGTATGGAGACATCTCTCCATCCACGAGATCACTTGAGAGTTGCGTGGAAATTCAAACAGGCAGGAGACACAGAGAAACATCAATTCAGCCGTGAGTTGGACGCTTTGGAAGATCATATCAAAGGGCAGAGTCTCCTGTCATTTGGGAACGTGTTTCTAGAGCATCTCTCTCTCGGTGGCTACCGAAGCGCCCTCAAACCCATGCACTCGCGACAACTCTTTCCGGCAGGTAATGCTCACTGCGCCGTGATGTTTGGTCCACTCTTGATTGAGAATGGGATGACAATGCAAGTATTCCTGGTCTGCTTTGATATACCTCTCTGAAAGGAGTAGACATCCCGGTGGCGCGCTCATCTCCGTCCGGCCGTTGCCGTCTCTAGGGCGTCACTCCTCCCGGGAGGTCAGAGAGTTTCTCCATCCTGAGGACTTCAGGACTATAGACGGCTGCGATGTGCTGTGCGCGCAGCTGTACTCTGTATCTCCCGACCGCAGCGTGTATGAAGCGACAAAAAAGGTCCGGGATCGACGATTTCTCTGTGCCAGGAAGCAGCTCTCCGGCGGTCTATTCACCGGGTTCAATGAGGACGTTCGGTGGAAAACAGGAGAAGACGAAATCGTCGCCCTATTCCTCGCTTTAGCAGAGGAGTGGAGGACAACTCAATCACCGATCCAAGCGGAAGCATACAATAGAGAGCTTCTACAGGGTTACGCATCGGCAATCACGCAAGGCATGCATTTCTTTTTCCAGGACGAGATTCAAATGCATCTCTTCCTGTTCGCGCGGAAGCTGGGAAAGATGCAGAAACTGGCCTACAGCCGAATGAGCAATAACTGCCAGGACTTTTGCAATGGCCTCGTCACCTACAAGGAAGTCTTTATCTATCCCACCTTTGATGCTGCCATGTACCCCTTTCTACCAGTCTCTCTTTCTCTGGACATTGAGAAGGAGCCCGATGATCTCTGCCTTGGCTACCTGCAGAGCTTCGTCAAGCCTCTGCAGTACCCGATTCCGGGATTCAGAAGCAGACGAGCAATGATCGGCTCGGCAGTTACTTGTTACTCGGCATCCGCCCAAAATGACGCGGACCTCATTGACCACGTGTGGAGCGTTCGGTTCGGCGAGGACCACGAGGAACGCTTCTCGTTTGGGTTCGGGCTTGGACAGAAGATCGGAGATCCTTACCTCCTCAAAGACGAAGAAATGAGCTGCTCGGACCGATTTGCCGAACGGATGCTCCCCGGCCAGGGTCGATCCAAGGGCTGCACCCTTGCAGACCATCTGCTGGACTGTCCGGTTGACAACCTGTCTGTCCTCCAGACGCATTTGCTGCGCGCCCAGAAGTACTACTACAACACTGAAGGCGAGTTTCTTTCTTCTCCAGTCGATTGGGTGACCAATCGACTGGAGATCCTCAATCGGCTCCGAATCCTCAACGACTTTCTGGCCGAGATCGCGCTGCAGTTCCAGAACAGCTGCAAGGAGGTTCTCTCGCCAGGCTGTACCGTCAAAGCAGTGCAAAAGGTCTGGCAACCGGCCGACACGCTCTTCTCTCGAGCATGGCATGGGGATAGACGGGTAGGAGGCTACCTGCGGCCGGCCCCAGATATAGATTTCGGCAGCGGTGAGATGAACAACTGGAAGGCAGTCGGGTTTTTTACGCTGGGACTACCGCTGTTCGAGACGCACCGGCAGATGCTCGACGCGCCGAAGTTGTTCGCGACCCGACTGAAGACGCTGGCGTCGCTGCTTAGAGCGAGACTAGCCGGGAAAGAGGAAGTCTGGTCGCCATGGAAGTGCTGTACGTGCTCCGATTGCAAGGTGTATCGATTGGTCCATGTTTGCTTTCGGATCGACTCGAATTTCATCAGTGTCGTTGACAGCGACGGGACGAAGCCCGTCATTCAGCCGGGCCACCCTGACTATGTCTCGCCTTTGGAACTACTAGATGCGCTGAAGGACGAGGAGTTTTGGAAGGACGCTGTGGATGAATGTGAATATGCGCTGGAGAACGAGATGAGACGCCGTGAGGTGTTTGAACTGACGTGGGAGAGTACTCTGTTGCTTTGCTTGAAATGTATTCTGGGAAGTGGTAGTCTGCAAGACGTCCACGATCGATTGGAATACTACAAGTTGGTCTTCCAGGGGGGTTATATTGATGCCATCTAGCCAGTTGTCAGCCTATGAAAGTATGTGCCACGATATAAACACCAAGCTGTATCCTGCTTTAGGAAGGATGACAACCCAGTGACGGCGAATGAAGTCATCCCCACCCAAGCATGCATATATAACCGCAGCCACACATCTCCTCCAATCAGCCAAACAACTACAACACAATCACCATCACCATCACCATCACCATCAAAATGCCTCCAATTCGAATTCCTACAATTCCTATCCCACGTTCATTCAGACCTTACACCCGTAAGTGACAGTGACCTCCCCATAATCACCACCACCGAGTACTAACAGAGTAGCTACCCGATTCCTCGCCACAAAACCAACCATAGACCCATCCGGAAACCCCATCTCCAGCAACCCCCAGGGTCAATCCATCAACAAGTCCCGCGGGAGGGACGCAGGGCACTCCGACGCAGCAGATACGCGGTCCGTGCAATCGCCAGTCTCGCAGCACAGGGCAGAAGCTTCGGAGGCGCACGAGGGCGAGGAGCAGACGAGTGCGGATGCAATGATCAAGAATGATCCCAGCGAGCCGACGGAGAAGAAGAGGGAGAATGTGGAAAAGGCGGGGCAGAGGAAGATGGGGCCGGAGGATGAGCAGAGGTCGCGTAGGGGGAGGGTTTAGGGGGATATACCTAGTTTAGTTTACTAGTTTACTATGTACATTATGCAGTCAGACCATGAATGCAACACCTTATGATCTTGGTAGTAATTGTAGCAGCTTGTAGCAGCTTGTAGCATAATATATTGTATATTTATGTGTAGTTGTGAAGCTGATAATCCACAATGGAGATGGATGACATCATCCTTGCGTAGTTTCATCTTATCAATTTCCTGCATCTTTTTTCTGTCTGACAGACAGATCAGGATATTGGACAGGCGAATCATGATACAGCACCTGACAAGTCGTAGATGATGCCATTGATCTTCACTACCTATCTCTACATCTACATCTAGTATCTGTAGATAAACCCTGCAACTCTATCTCTACCTCTCTGAGAGCAGAAGCAAAATGGGTCCTCTATCAAATTCTGCATCAGACGACAAGCTTACCCTCAAAGATGCTGGAGGGAATAGTGTAAGCCTAGTCACTATCTACAATCTATTGTCGACAGATCAGAAGCTAAGACTAAGAAAAGGCCCAAGGATCTCGACCCTCGCAACAAGACCAGTACACCATCCTCCTCCCCAACCAGATCCCCTCAAAGACAGACGACACTCTCCTCTTCCTCGGAGTCTACGACGGACAGTAAGTATTTCCCTAATGGTCAAGATAAATACTAATCTTCAGCGTAACATCCGACGTCGCCGTCCACGCCAAACAACACCTCCACCGTCTCATCCTCGAATCCCCCGACATCCAAACAGGCAACTACGAAAAAGCCATCGAAGACGCCGTTAGGAAAGAGGACCAACTCCTTCTGGATCAATTCAAAGCAGGGAACGAGGTGTTTGGTAAATCCGGCTCGACCTTTTGCGTCTGTCTGGTGAATCTCACCGAGGGGGTCCTCGTGGTTGGAAACCTAGGCGACTCGCACGTTCTGCTCGCCGAACACCATCCCAATGGCTGGGAGGTGGTGAGTCTTCTTTCCCTTTGGACAGACAATGCTAATCCTATGTAGAAACGCATCACGAAAGCACATAAACCAGGTTCCGAGGCTGAAAAGGAACGCATCAAAGAGGCCGGGGGAGTCGTGAATCGGGAGCTTGGGTCCCCGCGAATAGGTATTTTCTCTTTCCCTTCTCAGTGCATTCAATTGCTAAAGGGCGGCAGGCGCACTGAATATGTCCCGCGCGCTGGGTGACCTCCAGTACAAAGCGCCTCTGATCAACGCGGAAGAGCCATTCTCGCTCGAGCAGGAGATTGCCGGGTTCAACCCGGACAAGGAACAGGGGGATCTGCTGTCTAACCGACCGTCCGTCTCGCGGATTGAGCTCAAGGAGGACGGGAAGTATATTGTCATTCTGACGACGGATGGGGTGACGGATGAAATGGCGGATCGGAGGATTCTGGATCGGGTCGTGGCGCATCGGAATTATGGGACTCGGGCGGAGGGCGTCGCGGGGAAGATCACGACGGAGGCGACGGCGAGCCCGATGAGTGATAATGCGACTTGTGTGTGTGCCTTTATTTATGGGAGAAGCGTCGGCGAGACGGCATGATTCGGCTTAGCATAGCATGGCGTACGATGTTCTGCAAACTCAGATGAATATACCCAAGCTAATTATTGTACTTCTGCCTTCTGGCATCTATAAATAAACTCATATCTGTCTACCTCTTATGATATGCGACAATTATATGATTGATTGATATATCTCCACTTTAGAGAGTATAAAATGACATCACACTGGCCCTGACAAAACGTCATTCTCTAGATATCTGATAAACAAGATGTTTTATTTGATATAGACTAGGATTATACAAAAGTCCTGATTGCTATTTGCATGTGATTCCCTAGTATAATCTGATACTTAACCTGCATCCCATCCTCGCCCTCACCATCAACATCAACATACACAATTGAACCTCCTCCCCTCCGAACCACCTGAACCAAGGGAACCACACAAAATGCCCAGCGTCCCAGACCTCATCCCCCAATCCGACCTAGACGGTGTCAAAATCCAAACAACAGCCCCAAACTGCCCCGTCACATCCAAACGCCCCCCGGCAACCTCCACCGCAACCTCCATCCCCAACCCCGGCATCGCCCGCGCCAACGCCGCCATCTCAATCGACAATCCCAATGGCGACGCAGAGTATATCTCCAAATACGGCGACTACGTATCCCTCCCCTAGTCCCAGTCCCAAATCCAATCCCTTCCTAGAAACAAACTGACAGAATAGACCCCACTACAACAACACGTCCTCTTCTGGGACCGCGACCGCGACGGCCAGATTTTTCCGATAGACACATACAACGGCTTCCGGGAACTCGGCTTCAACATCCTCTTTTCGCTTCTGGCGGTGCTAATCATAAATCTGAATTTCTCGTATCCGACGCGGTTGGCGCATTCCGTTATTCCGGACTTGTGGTTTAGGGTTTATGTTGATAGTATTTATAAAGCTAAGGTACGTACCATCTGGCTTGCTGCGCTGGGAAAAGGGGCTGGCTGATGAGTGCAGCATGGGTCCGATAGCGGGACGTATGATCCCGAAGGACGGTTCGTGCCGCAGCATTTCGAGGATATGTTTGCCAAGTATGATCGGGATGAAGACGGGGCGTTGAGTCTGGGGGAGTTGTTTGGGATGATGCATGGGCAGCGGTGTGCGGCGGATCCGTTTGGGGTATGTTCATGTTTCCCTTCTGTCCTGGTTATTCGGTTGAGACTTATGGGTACTGTAGTGGGGTGCTGCGTTCTTTGAATGGGGGACGACGTGGCTGTTGATTCAGCGCGATGGACGGGTCTTCAAGGAGGATTTGAGGGGGGTTTATGATGTATGTCATGTCATTTTAAAGTACTGATGGTGATGCTGACGATGGCAGGGCTCGATATTCTGGAAGATCCGCGAGGAGAGGAAGAAGGGAGGGTGGAGGCAGGGGTATGGTGTTGGAGGGGATGGGTTCGTTGGTTCTGTCAAGATGTACTAGGCAGGACATATATGTATAGATCACTACATATGTACAAATGCATCATGTATACACGCTGCTTGCTCCTGGTGTTGGTGTTGAGAATCCGACTGCTTCAGTTCTTCATGGAGACAAAGAATAACCTGGCTACCATGAGCCTCGCTTGACAAGGAATTGCATTCGCCGCAGTCTAGCTAGCCGGCCAATTCCAAGGGCCGTCGAAAAGAAGATTTAGCTTGTGATACAACGAATCTCGAGAGCTCCTTGACGTCTCTCATAGATTTACTCAACCAATACTACCAACCTGAGCAGCTGATTCGCAAAGGGACCGTATATTTAGATGAAATGGAGACCACGCAGGCTACCAGTAAGCCATTAATCAAAATACGAGCAAGGCTTTCTACTTCGAGGTTGCATCCCATCCAGGTACGAGCCGAGAATGGATTCGATAGAGACCAAATGCTTCACATCCTAGTCAAGAAGTCGGAAATGCTTCGCGTGTTGCTTGACTTGAGTTTATCGAACGGCATCGTGTGAATCTCACGTTCAATAGTCTCGCTGAATGACGCTCAAAAGGGAATCAAAGCAACAGAACGACCTCCACAAACAGGGTTCAACGCAAATACGGATAGAACCAGTCTATTAGACTCAGATTGATTCACACTAATCTAGCATATCCTGTCACCTTTGCCAGTCACATCTCATTTCCCATCTCCGTTCGAAAGTGCTATTTTGATGGCCTGATCTCGTATTCCCCATCCTTCGCTTGGTGATCTGCAGACTACCCATCCTACCAATCTGCAACACGAGAAACTGGCCTTGACGAGTTAAGCTTCAAGGCTTATGTCCTCTTGGATACTATTTTTAGGTCTAATTTCACAGCATGCCCTGCTGCTTGCCTCCTAGTGGTTTCTTCTCCATGCGATGGCCAGGAACACGAACTTTACGAGCCGGGCCACTTGCAGGATCTTAGTCGATGTAACGCTTCTAAACTTGGCTTTGATACGATATTCGGCCCCATCCTGGACCCTGAATTAGGAACACGAGAGTGAATGTTTGGACTTGCGAATACGAGATGTGCTCTTTGCATCAGAGACCTGAGCACCTGAGTGATCGGGAAGAAGCAAGGGCTCAAGTCTATAAAAGGTGCAGTCTGCCCATCTCTGAGTCCTCATCAACATCATCAACATCATCAACCTCAAGCAAACACTCATTCCAAGTCCACCTCAAAATGAAGTACCTCACCATCGTCGCTGCATCCCTCGCAGCCATCATCCCCTCCGTCAGCGCCTACCCCATCACCGGCGACGGCGTCAACTGCCGCTCCGGCCCGGGCACCAACCACCCCGTCGTCCGGTCCTACGCCAAGGGCCACGAAGTCTCCATCGTCTGCCAAGCCCCCGGCACCGACGTCAAAGGCGATAAGCTCTGGGACAAGACCTCCGACGGGTGCTACGTCGCGGACTACTACGTCAAGACCGGCACCTCCAACTACGTCACCAAGCACTGCGACAGCAGCGGGGGCTCCGGCGGGGGCAGCAGCGGCTCGGGCAAAGCCATCGTCGACGCAGCCGAGAAGGAAAAAGGACTACCCTACGTCTGGGGCGGGGGCGGCTGCAA
>JACBAD010001835.1:0-29212 GCA_014281905.1 Aspergillus hiratsukae | reverse complement strand
GTAAGATATCTCATGGTATTTCAGCATCGGCCAAAATTAGGTTTTGCTGTCTCGCTCGGGTGGGTGTCTCGCTCGGTTGTGGATTACGTTACTCCCTGACTAGGCTAGCACATAGCCTGTATATGACCTTACTGCTTCCCAGTCTTTGGATCCTTCACATTCCTTCTATCCTTACAGCCCTTTATTCCCATCTCACTATAGTACAATGTCACTCTTCACATCATCACTGCTGCTATAGTCTTTTATACCTTTATATTGCAAACATCTATCATGGCAGGCCACTGCAAGCGCCCCACTTCCCCTGACGACCACATTTACACCGCCCAGCGCGTGTCTTAAAGATCTATGGGCCGCCAGCAGTTCCTCCGGTGCTGTCTGGTGGATGAATCTGGGGCCCATCAACACCACAAAATGTCTCCCGTCTGGCTGGGCACCGACTACCTACTTTTCTCCCGGAATATGCCCCAGTGGCTATGTCATCGCGACGACCTCGAAATACATGGCAGGGGCTATGACAGAAACTGCCGCAACATGCTGTCCGGTGTAAGTCCATCTGGAATCTACCCCGTTCACAAGTCGAGCCAGGCTCACAGTAAACTTTCGACTTGGTTTTCTAGGGATGTTGATTCAAACACATACTCCATTCGATCGAGCGCAACGTCGACAGAATCTTGGTGGGCGTCTGAGGTGTGGGCCTGGGGACCTCAGGCAGACACTGTGACAAGCTACAACTATACGTCGATCGGCACGGAGGGGCGGGAGACGAGTAAAACTGGTACTATGAGGAGCCCAGGCTCATTCAATGCTTATGGTGTGGAGGTCCGATGGCAGTCAACTGATTTCACCACCCCACCAGCCACCGGGGCCGTAACCACCACAGGGGTCGTAACCACCACACAAGCTGCGCCAGCTGAGACACAAAGTTCCACGGGAAGCTCATCCAGCCTCAGCACGGGCGCGAAAGTGGGCATCGGCCTGGGCGTTACTGCTGGGGTGGTTTTAGCAACGGCCCTTGGGCTGGGCCTATTATGGTTCCGGCGACGAAGACGCCAACAGCCCAATGCGACGCAAGATCAGCCTGGGAATTCTGATTACAATGAACTATCTGGATTGCCTGGCACAGGACATAAACCACTCACTTATGAAACGGCAGAGTTACCAGCCAACCCTGCACGAAGAGAATTATTTGAGGTGGACGAGCAAAGTTCCAAGTAAGAGGTATTGATGTGCAGACTTGTCAAAAATAGTAAAAGTCTTAAATACTACTAAATTTTCTTAAACTATAGCTAAATCTAATAATACTTTAATAAAAGCTTTACAATAGTATTTCTAAACCTTCTAATCTTCTTTAAATACTATTTATGTCACAGGCTAGAAGCCTTTGAAATCTATGACCTAGATTTGGACAGTAAGAATTTGCTAAGGAGGAATCTAACTATAGCTATAGGTACCTTACTGCCTATTTTTGGCTTCTACTGTTCTACGGTCTTTAGGCTTATCAAGGTACAACGACTGAAGCAGCTCATGTGATGTATCAATTCCTTTTGAATATGGTATGGGTATCAATAATATAGGGCCGCGATGCATTGGGCATCGATTCAGTGACCGTTGTGCTGTCACGATGGGTTAACTGGACGAAGTGGCGAGTGTCACGCCCGATTCATGTCGTGTAAATCCACGACTGGGCTGACTCCGCGCGTCGAGGGGTCTCGACTCCATCAGACCCTAGCCTCAGAACCTGACAGAATATGTGTGCCGGACTATCGACTCTGAAACGTAACCCTAAGGTGGATCAGCAGCCTGCCGAGCAATGCGCCGTTGGTCTAAGCAGCGTTCGGCGAGGAGCCACAAGCCCAGCATGTGGCAATATAGTTGTACAAGCGCGAGCTCGTATGGAGTGAAATCGTTGAAGAGAACTTTCGTTCACTCCTCTCCGCTTTCTTCATCGCTGATTTCAAGGTTGGCAATCGAGTCATCATCATCGTCGTCGTCGAAGCCTTCGAATTCCTCATCTTCAGACTCGGCGTCCTCTTTGTTCGAGGCATTCTTGGTGGTCCCCGCAGGCTCCGAGTTTGTCTCATCAAGCTTCCTCTTTCGACTCATCTCCCCAAGCCGACCTTCGCGACCTTCGATCTTCGCATTGTTGTCACCCTCTGACTTGGGAGGCGGGGTGAACCAAGGAATCTTGCCCCGAAGGAAATCATTGATGACCATCTTAGCGACACCATCCAAATCAGGCTCGCCTCCACGAAGGAGTCTACCGCCCTTGCGGGCGAGAATGCTAAGGAATTCGATTGGGTCTCCATTGCACTTGAAGCCATAGGTGCGTTCAAGATGCTTAGGTTGAACCTTTGCCAAAACAGCAGGGATATACTGTTCAGGATTGTGAACATTCTCAATACGGACGACGCCACGAAGGAGGATATCTTGCTCTGTGTCGTTCTGGTTCGGTGGGACCACACCAGGGCAGTCGATGAGATAGATTCTCTTCATCAAAGTCACATACTGCCAAACCTTGGTCTCTCCGGGGATCGGAGCCACGGTGCAAACTTTCTTTTTCCGCAGAGTGTTGATGATGGATGATTTCCCAGTGTTAGGATAACCAATCAATCCCACAGAGATCTGCTTCCGATCCGAGTGCAAAGACGAGAATTGTCTCAGAAGCGTTATCAAAGAACCTTTGCCAAAGGAGTTGTTGATCGAAGCGTGAAACGCCAACGTGGGGTAGTCCTTGGAGAGATGTCGTACCCAAGATGCCTGGTAGAAGAGTTAGCTAACCCTACCAGCGTTTCTAAAACAAAAGAAGGCGAAATTTGAGATCAGAGAGGAGTGAGATGTGTGAAATGTTACTAAGAGGACTGCCACAAAGCCGCCAATAAGGCAGAAGCAGCACTCAACTCACAAACAGAACACAGCTTAGCCCTTTACGACCAGTCTTCAAAACGAAAACTGGTCAGCCTAGCTTCAGAATGAAATTCGGCGCGGGCCAGCGTCAATCTGCCAGAGCTGTAACAGACAAACTTCCATGGAGAAAAACACGACACAAAGTCGCAGGAAGAAGACTTGACTTAGCAATGGCATGTAGTCTCAAGAGCCCGAATATGCAATGTACTGATCATATTGGGCAAGAACGAGGAGGATAGGAATGAATGAACGGAAGAATTACTTACAGCCACGCTCGTGGGAACCAGATCACACTTGTTAAGCACAAAGATCAAGTGCTTATGGGGAGCTTCCTCACGGATGTACTTTTCAACACTCCGGCAACGTGTGCCTTCGGGATCACGAGCATCAAGCACGTGGATGACAACATCTGAGGAATCGATGACCTTGTACAGCTCGTTCCAGATTCGCTTGCTCTGTCCTTTGGAGAAGACGGACTCTCGAGCAGTTGGTGCTTCACTGAAAGTCTTGTCATCGGTCGTCACATCGCCGGAAGAGATAATCGTTCCATCTTCGTGAGTGGCTTGATCCGTCTTTTCAACATAGGCGTCATGCATCTTGACTGTTTCTCCAGCCAAGTCTTCCAGAGACGCAACACCCAGCTTGACTCGTTTTCTTTGAGCCTTGGGACCGAACGTATCGCTGAAAGGATTAGTCTCAATGGCCATCTTCGCTTCATGCTGCTTCAGTCCATTCACAGTGTGAACATTGTCTCTGATTAAGCTCATAGGAAGCTTGTTGGTCTTGAGGAGAACCGAGTACGGGTCCGAGGCACGTTCAGCAACTGCCTCACGGAAGGATGTTAAAGCCTCCTGAGAGATCACTCTCGTATTGCCGAACCATTTACGGTTGGGTTCAATCCGAGCCGTGGGTGCGTCTCGAGACTGGTATGAAGCGGCCACGGTGATGTTTCCCTCAGCGTCACGTCGAGGCTTGCCATCCTTGAACATGTTCAGATGTTTGACCTTCTTCGCATCTCTTTTCCAAGTCAGTGAAACAGTTTTCACGCTGAATAAAGCACATATACCATACCTGTAGAAGTTTTCACCCTTCGTCCTGACGTTGGCCATGCCATCTCCAACCTTCCCCTGGCGTACCTTACGGTTCGCCTCCTTCTTTCCTGTACCCATGACGAATGCTACTCCTTGAGGTGGCCTTCGGAAAATAATTTCAAAAAGTCCTAAAGGCAGGAGTAGAAAAATAGGAGTTGGCAAAGCGCAAGAGAAGGAAGAGAAGGGGAAAGGAAAATTTCCTCGGTGAGATTATTTTTTCCCGGCGTGGCTGCCAAGCTCTGTGGTGCACGGACCAAGTGGAAGAAAATCCGCTTCATCTTTTCCGACTCCTATGACAGTGACACCGCCGGTCTTCGATTGTCCATTGCTTTCTACATTGTTGTCTGGTTACTTTGTCAGATTTGAGTTTGCTGCTGCTCAATCTCCGGTGGCCCCTTTTCTATCCAACAGAGACCTGCTTGCTTGGGGCCTGAGCAAACAGCGTCAGTACGACATGTCTCTCTTCCGAAACTGCAGGGCTGCTACGGCGCAAGTCCGTAGCTTCTCCTCTTCCTCCTGCCGTCGAGTCGGACCAGAGTCTCCAAATTTCGTCGACGTCCCTCAGACCATTCAACCTGATCTACGAGTGAAACCCCGAGTCAAGGGTACGCTGCCCGTTCCTCGAGAGCTCTTCCCCGCCCGCCGAGTAGACAAGCCGACCGAGGAATACATTGCTGCTGCGACACCACTCCCATCGAAGGAGATCAAAATCGACCCCAATGAGCCACACGCCGAATACAAGGATTGGAAGCGGCGAATGGCCGACATGAGGCGGCAGAATCTTCGTGAAGGTCTCCTCGAATTGCACAGCCGCAAGCAGCGGACGGACAAGCTCATGGCGTACCGCAGCGTCCAGAAACAGAGAAGACGCGAACAAGTTCTTAGGCAGCCAGAAAGAGACGACGAGCGCTTGACTCGTCCCTCTGTTGTCCAGGAGATGCTGCCTAAACGTACCCCGGTGCTGCCTGATCCCGACAGAGAAGAGCGCCTTGCTCAATCTCGCGCAAAATTGGAGGACAAGAAGGCCCAGGATGAGTTAGAACGGCAGGATTCGTTACAAGCCCTTTACATAAACGCTCGTACCTTTATCACCACCGAGGCTCAACTTGCCGCTGAGATCGAGAAGGTGTTCCCCGAGGGTGAGAACGAGGCATGGCGCAGCGATCACCAGCAGGGTGAGAATATTTGGAACCTTGGCGTGCCTCCGACAGTGCAAAACATTGTCAACGATTCCAAGAAGAGCGAAGCAGCTCGCTGGGATCTTATCCAGGGCAGAGTCAAGAAGCTGGGAGAGCAGATTACTGGAGGCAAGATATAAAGCGGCTGTCGATGAGGTATTGTACATTATGAGTTCTCAAACAATTACAACAGCTTTTGTTTGTATTATTATCACCCCATTTCAATTGAATCCAGATCAATGTCTATATCATGTCTTTCGCTCCCACCCGACAGCGGCGTGCCGCTGCCCCTTTCGATTTGATGTATTGTGATAACGAGACTTCTGACAGTTGAATTCTCACTCATGCGGACGGATCGCTGTGAATGTTTCTTGGACTGAGGGATGTGACTTCCAGATTCTCACGCGGCCGGTTGGAGAGCGAGAGCTTTAAACCGAGCACAGGGCAATGCTGATGGAAAGTTTGAGTACCTACCATTGCCTCTCACATACTTGACAGGCAGAAAATTCAACCGTCTATTCAATGCCAATGAAGAGTTTGCTACAACATAGCTCTATTGATTGCATTCCGTGGCCCAGTGACCCTGAAACTCCTCGCAATAACACATAGCCAACATACAGATGACCTGACAGAACACTAAATGGATGTTTTGTCACTTCAGAGATAAAGAGATGTAGACTGTCTAAGTGATGCAAGGCTGACATCGAATCGAGGGATCGACATTACACTACATCAGTCGGTCTATAACCCACACTAACGGGCTTTGCGGGAAGACTGGGGGCCATCTTGTTTGTTCATGATGGAGAATGACAGTCTCATTAACTCTTTGTTGGTGGACCCATGCGTTTTGAGATGAAGTCTTTGAGGTCCAGGCCCAGCATTCTGTCAAGATATTGGGGCTTCCTATGCTAGTTAAAGTTGTGTCATGTCGTAGATCATTACATCGCCTCGAGCAGGTGCTGCTCGATCAGATGGCGTTGTAGTTTCGCTTAGCGACGGTGAAGAGGTGGAAATCATACAACACACGAGTGGTAGTGCTGGCAGCCACAACGAGATGGACGTCTTGATCTCAAGGGTCAAGCAGAGTAGGAAATGGACAGATGCTTCCACCTAGGTAGCAGTTTTATCATCCATGAGCGCTGATTGACCAATCTCCGGCTGTCTGCTGCATTATCGGATCAATGGATGTGTCTTACAACCTGGACAATCCGGATGACTGCGGCTATTCTCGTCCCGGGGGTAGTCTACTGTGTACATTGGTGCCTGGCTGATGATATCTTGTTGCAGTTTCTTCAGTTACTAGACTCTTGGTTGGCTTGCCTCAAAGAAACTGAGTTGCAAAGCAATAGAGATGAGAGGTACCTCTCTAATGGATGGACTAATAGCTTGGTAATTCAATGACGTGGCTAACATATGGATCGGCACGATGAAAGATGAGGTGTTTTGTATCAATTCTCATGAACTGCGCAGATTTTAAATTAATAAACCCACAGTAGAAAAGCTGTGTAAAGCTAATATGTATTGTTGTTGGCTGCCAGTGTCGTCACTTACCCACTATTTTCTCATCAACCAGGCTCCATCTTGTCTTACTTGAGGGTTGCTTTACTTGCTCTCACTCTTGTTTACGGAGTGAACTTGTATCTACAGTTTCCCATCTTCTCCAGTTCATTTCAGTAGTCCAGAATCCACACTGTAGACTACCATAGAAATTTGGTGACTACGCTCAGGGACATAGATGATAGGATGATATGACCCTGGTCCGTGAGGCCGAGGCCATGCCATTTGGGAAAGCGACTAAGCAACAACAGGATAAGGCACCCAGCCTGCCCCATTTGGTGCTCATGTTGTGGGAGCTTAAGTCGATCCCCGGCGATCTCTCATGACGTCCACTAGATGCAAGGCACCCTAAGACTCCACTTTTTTCCTTTTTTCTACCTGCAAATTATAGACAGTCTCTAGGCCTTGTACTCGGAATACACTGCTGACGTTAACAATGTATCCGTGCTCAACCGTGTTCCAATGCATGACTGATCCCAGCTGACAGGAGATTATGAATAGAAGCAAAGAACCATGGAAGCTCAATGCTTTCGTCCTTGAAACCTCATCCAGCAATGCTTGTTGTCTTTGGCTAGACCAATTATCGACAGTGCCAGTTCCGTGGATTAAATCTGATCTCGCCACTGGCAATTGCAGTCTCATGCCCTGAGACTGAGAGAACCATGTATCAGGCAATACTGAAGGGCCGCTGACACAGGGCAGGCTCGCTACGGCCAATCCGAGAACCTTTCGGATGGGTCCTGATCCACCAGCAGGCTTATGTTTTGCTACAATAATAATATTATTACTACATATGGCCGCCGTTGTTGCCCGTCCTGCACTAGGATCGTAGGTGGGCCATGCTATCTCATTGCTATTCACCATATCCCCATATGTCTTGTCCATCATGACGTCCTCCATATCGAACGCCGTTGAAATCCGATTACCTCCAGGCTTGCCGGCAGGTCCGTGCAATATCAAGCTTGTTTACTCGCTGTTTCTGGCTTGTTTATGATTCCTGACTGGTTGGCATTGACCCACCTGCATTACATGAAGTAATGCATTGCAACTGGCCAGCTTCGCTTCTAATTTTTGCTTTTCATGCGAAAGTATGAGGTGTTGCTGACCTACCTTGATCTGGTACCAGTGACAACCATGACGCTGATATAAAGGGTACCCACCACAGTTTATAAGTAAAGAGTACTTCTCGTCCTCATCAGTGTTTGTTGTAGTCCTCAAAGAGACAAAAGATAAACAACCTAGGTCTTACTCGTACTGATTCAGACCAATCAGGTTGTTCATTCGCTTCACCTATTGTGCTGCCTTGTCTCCTTTTTATCACTCTCACAGAATGAAGAACTTTGCCACTCTCGCGGCTCTCGCTGTCGGAGCGAATGCTCTCGTCACCAGAGACAACACCTGCTGCTTCCATCTCAGCGCATCGGGCGGTGCCTCTGGCCCCATTGGCCAGCTTGATGATGGACAGAACCGTGTCTACGGCAACCTTTCTGAGGGCGAGTACTGCATCAACCCCGACGGCGGTATCATCGATGGTCACGGACGTGGATGCATCTTGACCCGTGAGTATCTGGATTCACTTCTGACAGATTAACAATGTCTTAACACAAGTCGATAGCTCCTACCACCCAGTTCCAGTGTGATGCCGGAGCCAAGCCCACCACCGGATTCTCCGTCAACGCCCAGGGCCTGCTCACCTACAACGGAAAGACAGACTTTGTCGCCTGTGAGACTGGTCAGAATGGAGGACTGAACGTCTACACCTCCCCCAATCCCAACGATGTGACTGGCTGCAAGAACATTCAGCTGCATGCCGACAACTGTGCCAACACCGGTGCCGGTGCCAGTGCCAGTTCTTCCGCAGTCTACAGCTCGGTCGTTTCTGTCACTCCAACAAGTTCCGCAGTACAGGAGAGCACCCCTGCTGCCTCTCCTACTCCCGAGTCCAGCGCTCCCGGCTCTACCACCACCGTCAAGACAACCATGACCACTACCTTTTGCCCTGAGACAACCACCCCAGCTGGCTCCGGCTCTCAACCCTCTACTCCCGCTGGCTCTGGATCGCAGCCGTCTGGTGCGCCTAGCCAGTCCCCTCAGCCCTCGACTGCTGCAGGCTCCAGTTCCCAGCCTTCTCAGGCCCCATCTGGATCTCAGCCCGCTGCCTCTGCCACCCAGTCTTCCAGCGCCAGCTGCCCTACCGATCTTTCTGGACAGTACGAATTCCCCCACCTGATCATCCCCGTCGACTCCTCTTCTCCCAGCAAGGCTCCTGGCACCTCGTTCAACGGCACGGTCTCTTCCACCGTCTCGAGCATCTTCAACTTTGACATTCCTTCCTCGGACGCGGGCAAGACCTGCAGCCTCGTCTTCTTGTTCCCCAAGAAGGAGGACCTCGAGACCTCCTCTTTCTCCTTCAGCGGCGACGGCAAGATCGATTTCGCCATGCTGGAGTCTGCCGCTACTTCCCAGACCTCCTACAGCAATGCTCCCAAGGTCAAGCAAGACTACGGCGTTACCACCGTCTCCCCTGGCAACTCCTACCTGATCTCTACCTTCCAGTGCCCCGCTGGACAGGCAGTCGGTTTCGAGATGAAGAACGCTGGTAGCACCAACCTCAACTTCTTCGAGGACTACAACCCCTCTCCGTAAGTTTCCTCTACGCGTCAAGGATCTGAATCGTGGCTAATCGTTATCCAGTATTGGTCTGTACATCACGGTCTGCTAAGTCAACCGGCTTGACAAAGGACTGCCCGACATCACGAGAACATGAATGATGGACCCATGTATTATCTTTCGAAATTATGACTTTTATTGATGAAACGACAAATTTTCTTTCGAACCCAAATTGATTCATGTCGGGTATGGACAGGATGACAGACAGCACAAAGAATCTTTCAAATGGTTCTAGTACCTTAATCATGAGCAGTCATTAGGTACATAGGAAAATGGCTAGCATTGTACAATATAACTAAGGCTTCTCAGGTCGATGGTTATTTCCCGGGACAAGAGACGTAGGATTCTGGCAATAGCCGCTCGTAAAAATATATCGGCAAGCCGTTCGAACTGCACATTATCTTCGAGTAGCTTCGCAACTCGCAAAAAGTAGCGATAAATTCCCTAAATCAAACTGGCGAAAACCCAAGAAGTCATTATTACCGAGAAGGATCATCCTTCGTTCAGATAGAAATCCAAAGCAGCACTCAATAGTGACAAAAAAAGGTGTTGCCTAGGACAGCCGCTGTCGTGTGCCTCAGGTTGCTAATTAAAGTTACTGGACGATCCCGCAGCGCCACGGAGACACTGGGCTTAGCATTTTACTAAAAGGACGTCCTTGATTGCCTCTCTTCAGGGGGTTTTCAAGTGGTTCTAGATCACGAATTAGTAATTTCTCGGCATCAAACAACGACACCCAAGAAATCAACGTCAGGAAGACTGAGGTTGATATGTGCGATGGCTTAGAATTACAGTTTGACCACCTCAACATCCTAACTAGGTAAGTCCTCATTTGATACATCTTGTCTTAACTTGTCTACGGCAGGCCAGGCCGCAGGGTTTATCTAGTTGTGGATCCTCAGGCACCGCCTCAGCATCTTTCATTGAGCACCTCAACGCGGGATCCTGCTTGTGTCACTCAATCAACCTGAATGGCTACAAACCACGCCACGGGACACGCCTTCAAGTCTTAGCGTCGAGGTGGCAGCAGTCTTTTTCCCGTTATCGGCATAGTTCTAGATTTCATTCTCCATTTTTGAATTATTTTAGGCAGCTTTGGGATTTGCCAGACTATTAATGATCTCAGCTTCTGCCATGACGAAATAAATCACAATCTGCTCAGTTGGGGTTACTCCAAAATTTAGGATCCTTATTCACTTCTCCGCGCGGGATCGCGGGATATTCTTTGACTTGTACTGTTGTACAGTTTTTTTCCCCCAAAGGAACAAGAGAGTTTATTCTCTTCTCCAAGAAATAGCCAAGAGGCTATCTGCTCCACCTCAGTTTGTCCCCAAATTTAGGAAATATAATGTGTCTTCTTATCCTATCGTACAGAGAAAAGCTGACTGTTATGCTCAGCTTTCCTTCAGAATCCCCGTTTCACCAGAGGGCGTTTATGTTTGTGGTCTAAGAGCTTCAGCTTCAAGAAAATGGATCGTCTTCCCTCTAAACTGCCGTTCTCGAAGCGGCGGTTACGGCCTCGTGTTGTCATTTCGTGAGTGATGAAGTCAAGATTGACTGACTGAAATTCCGTCGCTAATAGCTTCTGTTTTGTTATACAGATACATTGTCGACTATGTCATCCTCATGTTCGTATTCCCTGCCCTTTCACTCTGAACCGTCACAATCGCTTACCGACAGTCTCCCTATAGCGGTTGCATTGCTGGTTTCTACATTTTCGATTCCATCGAACCCTACCACCAACATTTCTCTCTGCGAAACATATCCATCCAGTACCCCTATGCCCTCCACGACCGCATTTCGATCCAGGCAGCCCTGCTCATCTCCGGCGTTTTCCCCCTCGTCATAATTGCAGTGTATACGTTGTTCATTGACGGTCTGTTCTCGCATCACAAGACGCACAATCCGGTATCCGGGAAGAGGAAGCTTACCGGGCCATACCGGTGGAAGGATCGCCTGTGGGAGTTCAACTGTGGCTTCCTCGGTCTCTTGCTATCGCAGGGCCTCGCATTTCTCATCACCCAGGTGCTGAAGACCCTATGTGGAAAGCCCAGACCTGATTTGATCGATCGGTGCAAGCCGCGGCCAGGAAGCGAAGATCTGATTCCTGGGTTGTCCAATTCGACTATCTGTACGGGAGATCCTGCAATAATCAAGGATGGATTTCGTTCGTGGCCTTCAGGTAAGTTCTACCTGGCCTTTTGGGTCTTTTAAGCTGTGCTAATTGTCATGATAGGTCATAGTAGCTGTAAGCTTTTTTACTCAAGTTGTTGATTCTCGTTTTCGAGTGTACTAATCTTGAATATAGCATCCTTCGCCGGTTTGTTCTTCCTGACTCTCTGGCTATGTGGAAAACTGCACTTTATGGACAACAAAGGTGAAGTTTGGAAGGCCATCATCATCATGACTCCTTGTCTCGCGGCGACACTTGTTGCAGTTTCACGAATCATGGATGCGAGGCATCATCCTTTTGACGTGATCAGCGGGTCATTGCTGGGCATTGTCTGCGCCTACATCTCGTACCGCCAGTATTTCCCGCCCATTTCCGAGCCGTGGAAGAAAGGGCGCGCGTATCCGATTCGGAGCTGGGGTACAGATCCTGTGGTACCCAGCAAGACTTCGCCTCTATCTGGCGACTATGGGAGCACATCAGCTCTTCGGAACCCAGAGGAAGAGAGGATGGACGCATCTGGTGCTCCTGAGGTCGGCGGTCCGGCACAGATTTCGCCGACTTACACGGGTTCAGCTAACCCGTACACCTCGGACTTGCGCAACCGCGGATCCCACGAAAATGATGGGGAATGGTCATCTTCGAGTGAAGATCTTGCAGATGGATACGAGATGCAGCATGGATATGCTCGTGCACAGAATCCGGGAATGGGCGGGCTTCCAAGATACGAAGCTGACACCTCATACCATTCTCAGACACAAACTGTGATACCGGGTGTCACCGCTCCTCATCTACCGCCGGGTCCAGTAACTACTCACCCAGACAGAGATGCGCAGTAAGAGGCGGTCGGATCTGCAGTTTCGGGATAAGTGAGACTGGGTTTAGAGCGTGCGGATACCCGCGTTTGCTCAGCAACCGCTAAGTCCTGAAGTATACCCGTGCCATGATTGATGAATCTTTGATCGAGGGAAAAAAGCTGTCATGTTTCTATACATATGTCTGATGCATTTTGGTTAATTTGCTTGTCATTTTGGCGTTTGATAGATTTGTGACAATTTCTATTCAGGGACATAGCCGAATGGTTGTCAATCATACCAGGAGCATGATCATATATCCTTAACCAGTCAGCTGAATTCAATCTATTGATTTACTGCATGCGAAGTACGGACATCAACGTTGTGTACTCGTACCCGACTGCTTTAAGTAACAGTTAAGGCACTCCGCAAATAAGCTAAAGATCAACCATGGCTAGAACCGCGTGGGAAATAGGCCGCTCGAGCCAAGAGTGGATCGGTCACATAACATGCTGCCATATTCGGACGACATCACTGCAAATGGTAGAAGAATACGGTATTTGAGACAACCATGCGATGTCTAATCGATCATTATGATTGGAAAATGACAGTTCAGCTCTGAAGCAAGTAGCAACCCAGGCACCGCATCTCCCCCACGTGTGTGTGTCCATAATGTTCCATGATGCTGGTTGGCGTTGCCCAGCCACCCCGCAATCAAACACTCTAAGTCGCCCAGCCTCCCCTCCATAGTCAGCTCGGAGAATATTCTCATGAAGTGGCATTTTCTTTTCTTGTCTTTCCTTTCCCCCTTTTGAATTTATGTGCTGTCATCATTTGACTGCATTCTTGCATGCATAATTCCCTGATCCCATGTTTGAGCGTTTCCTCGTGCTTGCGTTTGCTCAACATAGATCTGCGGTGGTGTAGTTTACACGGCCTAACGCAAGGAGTTGAATAACACGAGTCTTTGCATCTTGTGCACATATCCTCGTTCTTCTCTAACCATACTGCCGCTGATCACTCAGTGACGAGTCTGGCGACATTATCGGCTTTGGTCTGGATTGCAAGCTCATAATCTCCACATTTTGGGCCCTTGATCCTCACATACCTCAACTCGGCATTTAACTTCATCAATCGAAGCAGCAGGCGGAGAAGCAAGCCGACAAGATGATTGGAAGTCTGTTCTTCATCTTCAACCGCTTGGTGGAGATTGTATTCCTCATTCCGATCATTGGAATCATGGTAAGCAGACATTTCCTGTGATCAGTCTACATGTATTACGGGAGCCTAACATGCGCAACAGGCCTACTTCGTCGACGGCTATCTCAAAGCCAACCAAATCACCCCAGCCTACATCCTGGTGCTCTTCATAGTCAGCGTGATCGCCGTCTTCTGGGCCTTCGACACACTAATCCGCCATTCGACCACAAAGCGCTCCGCGTTCTTCGTCGCCTTCGTCGACCTCCTCTTCGTCGGCGCTTTCATCGCAGGAGTCTACGAGCTGCGCTTCATCGCGAGCGCTGATTGCTCTCACTGGAATGGCGGCACTGTGTGGGTGTCCCTTGGCCCCTTTGGGTCATTTGGCTACGAGAGCCAGAACCACCTGTACCTGGAGATCAACAAGACGTGCGCGATGCTGAAGACTTGCTTTGCGCTGGGGATTATGGAGACGCTTTTCTTCTTCTGGACGGCTATCCTGGCGCTGTTTATCTACAGAGGGAACAGGGATGTGGTTGTCAAGGAGACAACGACGGTGCGGAGGAGGAGCCACAGCAGCCGACGGGGTCATGGCCACAAGCATCGCAGCTCCTCGAGGAGTCGCCAGCACTATGTTGTCTGAACGTCATGATTGATGATAATGTTTATGATTTATGGATATGCGATATGAGAAAGATATGCGATTTGCACGGAAAAAAGAAGGGAGGAACAAGTGGACAGCGCGAAGGCAAAGAGATATCAGGATTGGTGGTGCTACCGAAATTTACCCTTGATTCCGGGATGTCCATCTCCGAATATTACGTCTGAATGCCTCTCACACTGTTTGATCTTCACGATGATTTGGAATATGATAATCACGAGTCATGTTGGAATTCTCGTCTCGGCCGCTTGAGCCCTGTACGCTATGTCTTTCCTGATAGTGATGTCCGCGATGTCGTATCCATCTAATGCTACCTGCCCACCTGTTTTCTCCTGCCCAGCCCGTTCCTACATAGTCGTCGCTTTTTCTTTCAACCGGATAGGTTATATGCAAGATGAATCACGTCTCCAGAACCAAGATCCGGCTGCATCCGCAGTGATGGGGACCCCTATTCGAGATTTCGTGCAGGCCGAACCTAAACCTTGTATCTCAGTTTCATCGACCCAGTCGACGACTAGATTAATTGTTGGCGACGACCATGCCACGTAACGATATGGGATTTGAACTTTCCCCTGGCCGCCTGGGTTGGATGCTTACCTTCCGGTGATAGGTCAGCCTCATACTATTTGCACGCCTAACGGTCAGACGCAACCGCTCAGGGAGCCATCATGGACATGGGAATGCCTGCAGTCAGCTGTTGGATCGAGGATATCATTCGTGCGTAGAAGCGAGTATCAGGGGCGAAAAACGAGTTCGGTCACCATCTGTCAGCTCAGCAGCATGATCCATGTCGTGGTAAGCGTCCGATGATGTTGTGACAATGCATGGTTAGGCAGCGTGGTTCTTGTGTCCAGTATACAACATGCATCAACTGTTGCAGGATATCGATTAGAGACCCTTAGCGGACGTGATAAGTGGAGGGGTCGTGGTGCCTCGATAAGTCGATATTGTGATTTGGGACGTGTCGCTATCGCTCTGCTTATTTTTCCGCCGGAGTGGCGCTTGAATTTGTAGCTCTATGCCTTATTGCCACATCGTCGGGGGTTTCCGCAAATTCCGCCCCTCGCCCGTTCTTATCCAATTGTGGGGAAGCTGATGTTGGTCGTCAGTTCGTCACTGAACATGCTGATGCAGTTCTCATCATCCCCTTTCACTCGAGTACCGGACTTATTCGAGGTATTTAAGGCAGAGAGATGTCTGTCCTGAAGAGATCTCATTGCGCAGGGCATCACTCATACTCACTGAAGTGGGATTCATATTCTCTGGACACCGGTCAATGAAGCTTTCGTCCGTCGGTAAGCTCCGACGAGGCTCTTATCTTATACCGAACGTTGATACTTGAACATCGACCCATTTCTGTTTGGTTTTCGTATATTGGTGTCGTGCTTTTGTTTGGTATAGTCAATCTCAGGTGATATACTGCTGTTTACGCGATATCTCCCAGTGCTTGGTTGATTGTGCGCGGAGTTAGGTTGTCGCCACCTTATACTCAGATCGGCGCAACACCTCGGTTGCATCATTCGCAGGCGAATTCTTCGCGGCAGAACAATCCGGGTGTGGTGAACATATCAATATGGTGGGAGTCATAAGCTGTGAAGACAAAGTACTGGAGTATGGAAGGGGGTACTCGGAAGACGTGGACACAATCCGAGAGCGAGAGTATCCGCAGCTCAAAGGTGCGTCCCTTCCTTCTGAGGAAGGTCAACATATTTGACATTTGTACTTACCGGTGTTGCAGATACAACATACCTGGACCATGCCGGAACAACATTATACGCCAAGTCATTGATCGAATCCTTCTCTCAAGAGTTGACTTCGAATCTGTTCGGGAATCCCCATTCCTTGTCCGCCTCCTCGCAGCTCACCACCCGGCGCGTGGATGACGTGCGTCTTCGAGCCCTCCGCTTCTTCAGAGCAGACCCGGACGAGTTTGATCTTGTATTTGTGGCCAATGCCACAGCGGCGATCAAGCTGGTGGCTGATGGAATGAGGGATTCGACACGGCAGGGATTCTGGTATGGGCACCATGTGGACTCTCATACCAGTCTCGTTGGTGCACGAGAACTCGCAGAGAAGGGGAGTCGGTGCTTCACCTCCGATGGCGAGGTCGAAGATTGGATCTCAAGATTGTGTGATGTCCGGTCCGAGTCGCTCAAGTTGTTTGCGTTCCCTGCGCAGTCGAATATGAATGGTCGGCGTCTGCCATTGTCATGGTGCAAGAAGATCAGGAACCAGAGCGAGACTGGAGGAAACGTTTATACTCTCCTTGACGCGGCGTCTTTGGTTGCAACTTCGCCGCTGGATTTGAGTGATGCATCCGCTGCACCGGACTTTACCGTCTTAAGTTTTTATAAGATCTTTGGTTTTCCAGATCTTGGTGCGTTGATTGTTCGCAAGAGTGCCGGACAGATTTTTGAGCACCGCAGGTATTTCGGAGGAGGTACCGTGGATATGGTTCTGACACGGGAGCTGCAGTGGCATGCAAAGAAGCAATCTTCGATACATGATCGGCTGGAGGATGGAACTCTCCCGTTCCACGATATCATTGCTCTCGACTCAGCCATTGCAACCCATGAGCGTCTTTTCGGCTCGATGGAAAATATCTCGTCTCATACCCGCTTCCTAGCAAAGCGCCTGTATGACCGACTTAGCGCCTTGACACACTTCAACGGACAGAAAGTCTGCGAGCTTTATACGTCTTCGCTGTCAGACTACAACCGGCCCTCCGCGCAAGGCCCTATTATCGCGTTCAACCTCCGCAACAGCCAAGGGTCATGGATCGGAAAGTCTGAAGTGGAGAGACTTGCATCGTTGAAAAACATCCAACTTCGATCCGGGTCCCTCTGCAACCCGGGAGGGACATCGAGGAGTCTTGGGTGGACGGGAGCTGACTTGCTCCAGCAATTTTCTGCGGGTTTGCGTTGTGGAGATGACCACGATGTCATGGACGGGCGGCCGACTGGCGTCTTAAGGCTCAGCCTGGGAGCGATGACTAACTTGGAGGACATTAATACCTTTGTCGAGTTCGTCGAGGAGTTTTATGTCGAGAAAGTGGCAACTATGGACTCTCTGGTTACACCGGTACACAGTGTGCCACTCCACCAACCCCGCTTCTATATCGAAAGCCTGTCTCTCTATCCGATTAAGAGCTGTGGACCATTCAGAGTTCCTGATGGGAAACGCTGGGAGGTCAGAAGGGAGGGGCTGGCGTGGGACCGAGAATGGTGTCTTGTCCACCAGGGTACAGGTGCTGCCTTGAACCAGAAGAAGTATCCTCGTATGGCTCTCATTCGACCTTCTATCGACCTTGACCTCAATGTACTGCGTGTCACTTGCGGGGAGCCGGGTTCAACTGACCAGAAGCTCTTGGAAGTTTCTCTTCTGCGTGAGGGCACAGAAACGGTTACGACCTCCCTTTGCCAGCGGACATCAAAGTCCTCTACAGTTTGTGGAGACCAGGTGACTGTACAGGCTTATACCTCTCCCTCCGTCGCGCATTTCTTCTCAGATTTTCTCGGTGTGCCTTGCACACTGGCACGATTCCCACCACAATGCTCAACTAGATATGCCTCACCCCGAAAGCCCCCAGGCGCCTGGAGACAGTACCTGAGGAAGTTCGTGATGCCTGGCTCTTTCCCTCAAGACCCTTCGCCGCCCCCTGCCGAGAAGAACCCCATTCTCCTCTCCAACGAGAGTCCGATCCTCCTCATCTCGCGCTCCTCCGTGAATTGCTTGAACGAGAACATCAAAGCCAACCAGAAGAAAAATCGTGCGGGGAGCAGCAAAGCTGTAGCCGCTGACGTCTTCCGGGCCAACATCGTCGTCGCGGAGACTCTCACAGACTTACCCAAGGTGGAGCAGCCATACATCGAAGACCAGTGGGAGACGCTCAAGATTGGGCCTGGAAAGCTTCGGTTCGATGTACTCGGTTCCTGTCAACGCTGTTCGATGGTCTGCATCGACCAGTTTACCGGCATTCGTCGTGATGAGCCCTTTTCGACGTTGGCAAAGACCAGGAAGATCAACAATAAAATCGTGTTTGGGAGACATTGCTCCCTTTCTGCTTCAGAAGTTACGCAACAGCAGGATGATAATGCGGAGCGCTGGACGCTCATGGTTGGTGATATCGTTACTCCTTCGTATGCGCATGATTACGACTTATGAAAGCTTCTGTTTGCCTAGTTGGATTTGGCGTTCAATATATATATTATTTGATACGAGCGTCTTGTTTTGTGACATGTATACGACCACTCAATCTTTTGAATATTATCGCCAGCTATAAGGGTTCTCGCATGAGCCATGGCGAGGCTGCCCTTCCAATCCTGGAATTTGTTGACATTGAACAGTTCAGTATGTATGCTGATTGGTACTATGAAACATGAAACGCTTTGTGCAATTTTGCTAGAATATCTATTTGTACAGTACATATGCAAACAAGAACTCCCATCCCAAACCCCTTCAATGATCCATAGAGAAATCTTAGCCAAGCTGTGTGAGTCGAGGATTGGCAAGTAAAACAGATGCGACATGATGAAATCCCGTGTGATAGCAAAGATATTGACATAGATTCGTTCACCTCTTGGGCCATTGCCTCCAGCCACGACCATGACCCCTCTGTACATCGCACCAAATTAGCCTCGACACCTTCCAGTACAGTCAATATCAACTGAACGCTTACCTGCTTCCACAACCGGATCATCTCCGGCATCTCCATCATAGCCTTCCGTCTGTCCTCCAAACGAGCCTCCATCGTCCGCTCCCACTTGTGACCCTTGACCTTCTGTCCAACACCAGTACCCTTGATCGCCAGTCCGCGCTCCGACCGTCTCGTCTCCTTAAACTCGGTCGACTTGCGCCCAGGCGGCAGTAACGCCTCCACGTTATACTTGACAGCCAACTTGACCAGCTCCGCCTGTCTCCTCAGCCCAATGGGCGGGCTGATCCACTTGCCATTGCGGAAGTTCTTGCGAGGCAGGAAGGGATTGGGATGTTCCGGGTTGGAGTAGAGGAGCGCTTTGGAGGGGGAGAAGGCTTTCGGGTCGGGCTTTTTGAAGCCCTTGGCGTCTCGATTGGGTGTGTATGGTGATGGAAGGGATTCCGGTCCCTGGGACGCAGGGGCTGGCGTTTCGGGCGATGTGACGGGTGGGCGTGCGGCCGCGGAGTAGATTTGCGGAGGATAGCGGGCGAAGAAATTGCGTAGGCGGATTGGGAGCTTGCTCACCAGGTCGGTGGCTGCTGTTGTGGTGGACATGGTGGGAGGTAGGTAAGCCCGCGCCAGAAACCTCGAGTAAGTGTGTGAGGTTGGGGACTTGGGATAGATAATGTTCTGTTGGCGATTTGAGGCACCTTCGGATATGCTATGAGAAATTCTACTGGGGGTGCGCTAAGCTACATTTAGCTGAGGCTTGGCAGCGAGAAAATGCGGCCGCTCTGTGGCTGGTAACAGTGGCTTCTCCTCATCTTGCTGAAGTTCTACCCTGCCGGAACTCTGCGACACCCCTGCGACCGTTCTACCTGTGTTATTCAGGAGTCTTCGTCTCCTCCTCTCATTGCATTATCTCCTTGTCAAGTCGCTCCATCCATCGTATATCACTCCTTCTTGCTTGTCCCCCGCGCTGCTTCTACCTTGAGTGATTGCCAGCATGGCGGACTACAACTATGGAGGTTCTGAGGAGGAGAACGCCGAGTTGAGAAAGCTCGAGACCGAACTTGTATGATTCAGAGTCGCATTTACTGATTGCGAAGCGCAAGACTTGTAGCTGACAGACGTTGTTCTAGGCCGACGATCCTGACAACTTCGAGACGTGGGAGAAGCTTGTTCGTGCTGCCGAGGCGCTGGAGGGTGGAATCAATCGCAACTCCAATCCGCAAGCCATAACGACTGTGAGAAACGTCTACGATCGGTTCTTGGCTAAATTTCCCCTGTTGTTCGGATACTGGAAGAAATATGCCGACCTGGAGTTCTCCATCACGGGTACAGAAGCAGCGGACATGGTATGAGGGCACTCTCTCTACCGCGCATATTGGTGCTAACTTCGTTTCCTAGGTCTACGAACGGGGAGTTGCTAGCATCTCATCCTCCGTTGATCTATGGACCAACTACTGCTCCTTCAAGGCGGAGACTTCCCATGATGCTGACATCATCCGAGAGTAAGTATACTATAGCTGGTTTCCTTTCCTTCCCTGTAACCGTTACCGACACAGCGCGGACCTTATCGTGGTGCCGAATACGCATGATGCAAGATTTCACTGGCAACAAATCCCTTGATGATGGGTGAGATTGTCGCCTTACCCAGGTTCAACTGAAGTTTACTTCTCACCCTTGGCTTTTTCAGGCTGTATCCTTTCCCTTGGTGAAAATGATTTGACCTCAAGCACCACTTCCTTGCACGGACACCAAGACCAGTAACTCTGTTCGGAGACTGCTTCTTTCGCGCACGATGCGCAGGGAGGGGGGAAAGAGAATTCTTCCCACAGTCTGATCATCCTGCTCGTTGAATTGTTTGGGCTCACGCACTGATTAGCTAAAACTGATGTTTGCCGTCCTTGCCATCCCCCCTTTCCATATCTCCTTATCGACCCCGTTTCTGCTCAAACTTTGTACCAGTTGTCGGCGCTAACATCCTTTTTACAGGTTATTCGAGCGAGGAGCAAGCAGCGTTGGATTAGATTTCCTGGCGCATCCCTTCTGGGATAAATATATCGAATTCGAAGAACGAGTTGAAGCTCCAGAAAAGATCTTTGCCATTCTTGGCCGCGTTATCCACATCCCAATGCATCAGTATGCTCGTTACTTCGAAAGATATCGCCAGCTTGCGCAAACTCGATCGTTATCAGAATTAGCGCCTGCGGAGACTCTGTCTCGATTCCGCGCCGAACTTGAAGAGGCCGCTGCACAGGTACCCCCGGGCGCAAAGGCAGAAGCAGAAATAGAGAGGGACCTTCGGCTCCGTGTCGACGCTTACCACCTTGAAATATTCTCAAAGACCCAGACAGAGACTACCAAGCGATGGACCTACGAGTCGGAGATCAAGCGCCCTTATTTCCATGTCACAGAGCTGGACGAGGGCCAGCTGACCAACTGGAAGAAGTATCTCGATTTCGAAGAGGCAGAGGGATCATATCCTCGAATTCAGTTCCTATACGAGCGGTGTCTCGTGACATGCGCTCATTACGACGAGTTCTGGCAACGCTATGCTAGATGGATGGCTGCCCAATCTGGCAAGGAGGAAGAGGTGCGGAATATCTATCAACGTGCAAGCTGCTTCTATGTTCCAATCGCAAACCCCGCCACGCGCCTTCAATACGCATATTTCGAAGAGATGAGCGGCCGGGTGGACGTTGCTAAGGATATCCACGATGCGATACTTATCACCCTACCAAACCATGTGGAGACTATCATCTCCTTGGCGAATATGTCTCGTCGTCATGGTGGCCTCGAGGCTGCGATCGAAGTATACAAGAATCAGTTGGATTCACCTCAGTGCGATCTGGCTACCAAGGCTGCGCTAGTTGCCGAGTGGGCTCGCCTCCTGTGGAAGATCAAGGGCTCAGCCGAGGATGCGCGTCAAGTATTCCAGAAGAATCAGCAGTACTACCTCGACAGCCGTCCATTCTGGCACAACTATCTCACGTTCGAGTTAGACCAGCCAACGAGTGCTGCTACTGAGAGCGTCCAATACGAACGTATCAAGCAGGTGGTTGATGACATCCGTTCTAAGAGTGCCCTTTCGCCCGACGTCGTGAGGGAGCTTGTTCAGATCTATATGGTCTACTTGCTTGAACGGGGAACCAAGGACGCGGCGAAGGAGTACATGACTCTTGATCGCGAGGTTCATGGTCCTGCCTCTGTGGCTCATACCAGGACTGGAGGCGCAGTGCAAGCCCCGCAGAACGGCAGTCAGGCGGCGCCTGTTGTGGACCCAACGGTCGCTGCCGCCGCTGCTGTTCCCCCGACCAGTCCATATGCTTACTATCAACAGACTCCGGTCAATGGTGGTGTAAGTGCTTAGTTGGCATGTGTGATCTCAGCAATAGACACTGACCACGACCTGGGTTAGTACCCGTCTCAGCCCGTGCCTTACCGATAGGGTAAATGGCTTGCTCATGTTTCTCTTTTGTCTCCGATAGGAGCCATCTCCCATGTAGAACAACTACTTGAGTGCTCGCTTTTTACAACAACAATAGCGGTTCTGTCGCATCAAATGCAGAGGGTCATCACAATCTTGGCGGACACTCTGCTTCTCCGCCTCTACTTCTCGAATGATATCATGCCAGCTGATTGGGTGGAATTATGGATTTGGACATTTCTTTTCAATCGTGTACTCTAATACTAGGTCGCAATGCCACTGATACTTCATGTACCCTCGCTGTTCTCACCGTACACTGGCGGCTGATGTAATATGGGTTGATAATCACGTGACTGCGCATCCAGCTTCTACGCCTTTCCGTATAAATTCGAGATACGCTTCACTTATCAAAGGGTCCGCAACCGCTACTTGCGACATAGTTCCCCACAAACCATCATGGATGGCATCATTACAAACGGCTCGGCCGGTGTGCCTGTTACCCAGCCCCCTCCTGAGCCCTTCGAAAGACCTCCTACACCACCGCCAGAAGATGCTCCCCCAGCTCCACCGCCAGAGATGAAGAAGAAGGTAGGGTGGGGCGCAAAACGGCCAGCAGCGACACCGTTGAGCGTCGAGGAACTTGTGAGGAAGAAGAGAGAGGCAGATGCGGCAGCGGCCAGGGTAAGCTTTCCTCCGAACACGCGGACTACGCACTGAACAATGGCTGATATGTTGACTTACTGCGCAGCCGAAATTCTTGTCCAGAGCTGAGCGCGAGCGGATTGCCCTAGAGAAGCGCGCCAAGGAGGTGGAAGCAGAGCGACGATTATCCACAAACGGTACAGATCGAAGCGGGACGCAATCACCGTCGGTTTACTCCGAGACCCCCAATGGCGATGAAAGGTCGATACCCACCGGTCCCCGAGCGATGCGCAATTCCGAAGTCCCGACTGGCCCCGCAGCGATGCGCAACAAGAACTATGATATGTCGCCGCCGGCTCCGCCGAAACCGATGTCGTTTAGTCTAACGGATGGGAAAGGAGACAGCAAGCGCCAGGCGGAGGAGGGGGAGGCGGCGGCCCAAGCTGCCTTGATCAAGCATCGATACATGGGAACGGAGAAGACGTCGAATTTCTCAGCGAAGAAGAAGCGCAAGAGGACGACGGATCGGAAGTTCAATTTCGAGTGGAACGCGGAGGAGGATACGACTCCGGATTATAACCCGTTGTATCAGCACCGGCATGAAGCCAACTTCTACGGACGTGGTCGGTTAGCTGGCTTCGGCGACGACGTGGCCGATTCATTAGCGCAGAAATATGCCAGGGCTTTGGAAGACCGCGATCGGGAAGCTGGAAGCATCAGAGCCCGAGAGATACTGGAGATGGAGCGGCGACGAAGGGAGGAGAGTACCCGGAACCAGCTCGACAAGCACTGGAGCGAAAAGAAGTTGGAGCACATGCGCGAGAGAGACTGGCGTATCTTCAAAGAAGATTTTAACATCGCCACCAAGGGTGGCAGCGTGCCGAATCCCATGCGGTCATGGGAGGAATCTGGCCTTCCCAAGCGGCTCTTGGAGCTTGTGGACCAAGTCGGATACAAGGAACCCACGCCGATTCAGAGAGCTGCCATCCCTATTGCTCTGCAATCACGAGATCTCATTGGTGTTGCTGTGACAGGTTCGGGTAAAACAGCGTCATTCCTGCTCCCACTGCTGGTATACATCTCGGAGCTGCCCCGGATTGACGAGTTCGAGTGGAGGAAGAACGACGGTCCATACGCCATCGTCCTAGCCCCTACTCGAGAACTGGCACAGCAGATCGAGATCGAAGCCAGGAAGTTCACACAACCGCTCGGGTTCAACGTCGTCAGTATCGTCGGTGGTCACTCCTTCGAAGAACAAGCGTACAGTCTTCGAAACGGCGCGGAGATCATCATCGCCACCCCCGGCCGTCTAGTCGACTGTATCGAGCGCCGTCTCCTCGTGCTCAGCCAGTGCTGCTACGTCATCATGGACGAAGCCGACCGCATGATCGATCTCGGCTTCGAAGAGCCCGTCAACAAAATCCTCGACGCTCTCCCCGTCACCAACGAGAAGCCCGACTCCGAAGAAGCCGAGAACTCCGCCGCCATGCGAAGCCACCGCTACCGCCAGACAATGATGTACACCGCGACCATGCCCTCCGCTGTCGAGCGCATCGCCCGCAAATACCTCCGCCGACCCGCCATCGTGACCATCGGCAGCGCCGGCGAAGCCGTCGACACCGTCGAGCAGCGCGTCGAGATGATCGCCGGCGAAGACAAGCGCAAGAAGCGGCTCGGCGAGATCCTCTCCTCAGGCGAGTTCCGGCCCCCGATCATCGTCTTCGTCAACATCAAGCGCAACTGCGACGCCATCGCCCGCGAAATCAAACAAATGGGCTTCTCCTCCGTTACCCTGCACGGAAGCAAGACCCAGGAACAGCGTGAAGCGGCCCTTGCCTCCGTGCGCAACGGCCAGACGGACGTCCTCGTCGCGACCGATCTCGCCGGTCGTGGTATCGATGTCCCCGACGTCTCTCTCGTCGTCAACTTCAACATGGCCAACTCCATCGAGAGCTACACCCACCGTATCGGTCGTACCGGTCGTGCCGGTAAGAGCGGTGTGGCCATTACTTTCCTCGGCAACGAGGACACAGACGTCATGTATGTCCCCCCCTTCCACCTTTCTTACCATCTCAGAATCATTCAGAGGATACTGACTCTAGTTCTACAGGTACGACCTCAAGCAGATGCTCATGAAATCGCCCATCTCTCGCGTCCCCGAGGAACTGCGCAAGCACGAAGCCGCCCAGTCCAAGCCTAACCGGGGATTCGCGAAAAAGAGCGACGACAGTTCAGGGTTTGGGAATAAAAGTGGGTGGCAGTAGGAGACCATAGACCCGTCATGTTGTATACCCTTATGACAAATGTACCTATATGCTCAGTGAAGAGATTCTTATGGTGCTACAGGATGCATTCTGGCCCTTCAAGGTCGAAAATTAACCCTTACCTGTCGGTAAGAGGCACAAGTCTCATTCTCAGGCACATGCTTTGTAGCCTGTATCAAACTCCATGCTCTTCCAATGTACGCGTCGTAACTCGGGATCTTACAAAGCTGCACAAGTGAGACCTCTACAAGGCTTAGTATTGCTAGTAACAACTCTAATATTCGGTATATCTCCGTATCTTTACAACTTCCCATCCCGGAGGTAGCCGTTCGACTTCAGCCAAGACTCAACGTCAGCGCGATCACGCTTCAGCCATTGGATCTTGGCCCGGATAGCATCCGAACTCTGCTCAACCGCACGATCATAGCCCTAGATATCCAATTAGTCATGTATCCTTTGAATTGTCAGGCGCTGAAGCTCACCTTGGTATCCTTGGTCTCAAAGAATGCCCGCACATCCTTCAACTGCTCCTCAGTGCAGAAGCTGGAAGTGCAGAGCTGGACAACTGTGCCTAGCATACCCAGTCCTGGGGGCAGACGCTTGTAAAGGGCGTCCCAGTTCGTCTTCATCCAGTTCCAACGGGCTTCAATGGCAGCAGTCGAGCTACGGAGTCCTCCGAGAGGCATGTAGATATCCTGGTTCTTGACCTCATCACTGCTGGCCAGGTCCAAAGTACGCTGAATCAGAGCGGGATCTTCGGCAGAACCAAGGCAGCGCAGCGCGGTTGTCTTCTCGTCAGAGGTGGGAGCGGTGCGGAAACGGTCCAATACGACATTGTATTCCTTCTCTCCGCCGTGCTTGAGAACGATGGAGAAGACACTACCACGGATGTTGGGGTGGATGGCGCTCAGGTCACCAGCAGCAAATCGCTGGAACATGTCCTGAGCGGCCTTGACGACAACAGGGTCTTCGGCCATTCCTGCGCTACCGAACATGAGAGCCTTGAACTGTTGCAGGATATGGCCGTCCTTGTCCGAGAACTCCCAGCCAAGCTCATGCGCCTTGCTGCTGACAAGAGAGCGCTGGAAGGCCTTGAGAGCATCCTTGGTCTGGCTGTCCTCGAATATCCAGGCGGCCCTCAGGGTACCGACACGGGTCAGAATCTCGTTCCAGACGACGAACTCGGCTTCACTATCGAAGCCCTTCAGGAGGGACAGCAGACCAGACGTGCTCTGATAACCAGACGCAGCCAGAGCGCCAGCATCTGCAATCATACCCGCACGATCCTCAACGGTCAAAAGTCCCTTCTTGGCTGCTTCTCCCAGCTTGCTCAGCCGCTCAGGTGGGTAAGAAGTGCGGTAAATGGCGGAGTGATCCGCATTCAGCTTGTAAAAGTCAAGGTCGGGAACCTTGAATTCACCCTCACGTTCAGTCAGCATCGTGTCCTCATCAACGCCCTGCTTGGTACGCAAGCCCAACATGACAGGGTACAGTGTTGTGTCTTCTTCGGGACGCACATCGCCCGTGCGCAGGAAACGATTTTGCTTCAGCTTGATGGAGGACGCGCTGGGATTTTCCGTCACAGAGACGACGGGGAATCCGACATTCTTGGTCCAGATGTCCATCACTCTCTCCACCGGCTTTCCACTGGCATCGGCAAGGGCGGACCACAGGTCACCGGTCTGAGTGTTGCCGTATGCGTGCTTCCTGATGTAGTTACGTACACCCTGGAGGAACACATCTTCTCCAAGGTATTTGGAAATCATGCGGAGGACCGAAGAGCCCTTCGAGTAGGAGATGGCGTCGAAAATCTGATTGATTTCATCTGCCCGTTTCACAGGCACCTCGATGGGGTGACTGCTGCGCAGAGAGTCTAGAGAAAGCGCGCTCTGCAGATTGTCGATGACATAAGTCTGCCAGACCTTCCACTCAGGGTAGAACGCGTTGCAAGAGTACCACGACATCCAAGTAGCAAATCCCTCATTGAGCCACAGGCCGTCCCAGAAATCCATGGTAACCAGGTTTCCGAACCACTGGTGCGCCAGCTCATGCTGAACGGTTTCAGCAATGCGCTCCTTCCGAGAGGCACCGCTAGTCTTCTCGTCCAACAAGAGGTCAACAATACGGTAGGTGACCAGACCCCAGTTTTCCATAGCTCCAGCGGCGAAGTCGGGCACCGCTACCATGTCCATTTTGGGCAGCGGGAACTCGCTATCAAAAGCCTTTTCGTAGAAGGCCAAAGTTCTGGCAGCAAGATCCAGGGAGAAGCGGCCATGCTCGATGTCCTGATCTGGAGTTGCATAGACACGGATAGGCACACGGAAATCCTTGGTCTCGATGTACTTCATATGGCCGACGATAAAAGCAACCAGGTATGTGGACATCAGAGGAGTGGTGTTGAACTTGACAGCCTTCTTGGCACCTCCCTGAACGTCGGTCTCGGAAGCGACGTCCATGTTGCTCAAGCACGTCATGCTCTTATCAGCAATCAAGGTGACCGTGAACTTGGCCTTGAGCGCGGGCTCGTCAAAGCAAGGGAAAGCCCTGCGGGCATCGGTAGGTTCCATCTGGGTGGAAGCGATGTACTTGGTCTCCCCATTGGCCAGCTTATACGACGAACGGTAAAAGCCAGCCATGTTGTCGTTGAGAATGCCAGTGAAGGTGAGCTTCAATTGGGCCGAGGATCCGGCGGGGATGGTTTCGGCGAACTTGATGGTAGCCGTCTGGCTGTCCTTGTTAATTGAGACATCGGGGCTCGATGTGACAACAGAACCCTGAGACGAGACGACAGCGTTCTGAATATCGATCTCATTGGTGTTGAGGGAGATGGAGGTCGTATCTTCGGCAACATCGAGACTATACGAGGCATCAGTATCCCGAACCTCCGTAGCAGGCAAGCATCCCGAACAGAAAACCTACTCGATAGTCACGGTTCCGTCATATGTGAACTTCTCGAAATTGGGTTCGAGAGTAAGGTCATAGTGCACCGGCTTGACGTTGGTAGGTAAGACCTCGCGACCATGGGTGACGTTGGTCGAGCCCGAAGGGACGTCAGCACGGCGGGAGCTGCACATCCTTCGGTAGGAGCAGTAGCGTTTGGCAACTTGGGAAAGGGGGAAGCGACGGGGAGCAATTCGATTGACAGAAGTTGATGGGGAGGAGAAGAGAGAGGACGATCGAGAGAGGAGAAGGAGGGGCTTTGTAGAGGGGGAAGAAAGCGGAGGCCTGGCTGAGTTCAGAACCAGCGGTAACCGCGCGGAGGAGAATCGACGCATGAACCACGCCGGACAAAGAACGAAGAGGAAAGAGGGAGAAAGGGGGGAAGACGAAGGAAGAGGGAGGAAGAGACCCAATTGATCACAATGACAACAAGAATAATGAAGTCGAAGAACCGCGGATGGAGAACAATAGTACCTAGAAAACGATCTTGAGAACAATGGCTACAAGCGGCATCAATATCCAGAAGAAAACGACGATGGTTGGCCTGAGACGGAAGGCGGTGAAAAGAAGGTAACCTCGTAACTTACGCCATACAGCACATTACAAGCGGATACCCTCACCGCTTTAGAGCCACAGCTTAGGCATCAGAAGGCAGTCAAGCTGGAATGTAGACTAAGCCTACATGAGACATAGCTCCTCACGTGACATCTCTATTTTTCCTTCTGAATCTGTTGTGCCTGATTCTTTCCTCTCCATTATTCTTCACGCAAGAGTCAACACAGCAGCTGCCAGTTTCCTTTGGGAAACAGTGGCATATGCTTTTTCTTACTTGCAAGACCGTTCTCCAGTCAGTTTGAGGGGCTCCTGACAGCAATTTATGCAAATCTCGTGGATGGGCTTCCATAGAGGACTGGGACAAGACGCATCGTTAGATGGAATTTTGAGTATTATCGTGATTACCAGGAAAATCTATTAGGGTACTCCTATAATAATAATATTTGATACTCCGTTCGGCCCTTGGGCCATCCGGTCCATCTAGGAACTATTTGGTCACATACATGTTGCGTCAAGAAGT
>JACBAD010001836.1:0-29245 GCA_014281905.1 Aspergillus hiratsukae | reverse complement strand
GCGCACTGGTATGATCTTGATGGCGGGTACGTGGAGTTTTGCCCAGTGAAAGACCCCTGGCAGGCGTCAAGCTCCCACTGGCGCTTGCAACGAAAACGCCCGGGACAAAATGGCTGGTGCCTTGTGAAAGGCGAGATTTCTTTGGTCAACATCAGGAGCCAGACGGCTGGATCGCTTTTCAGCATCTTACAACCCATCGAAAGAGCCTCGAGATTGCATTGCAAGTTCCACACCTCATCGTCCACGTTAGAAATTGACATCCCCCGCCTCAGGTTGAGCTTCAGTCTCCAGTCAGGGCACTCATCGATTCGATCTCGTCAATATCGGGGCATGAAGATTGATCCGGATCAGTCACTGGGTACTCTGATCGGCTTGCGCAGTAAACTCATCCTTCTCCATGAGAACGACCACAGCCGAAAGGTTCTTATCCCAGATGGCGCTGTAACATGGGTAAAGGATGGAGGACATGTTGCTGTGAACATTGGCTGGCAGGCTGTCTCTAAACTCCATGTTTATTCGGTGGATAACCAACTTGGTCGCTTGGTTGACAACGGGAGTTTGCAAAGCAAGCTCATGCTATGCTACTTACATGCTGTGACATCATTCTGCGTTCCCGATGTATTGACCAAGAAGACGGGTACTGAACAGTCTCTGTCTATCCTTCGTTCAGCATCGATGCGGTCTTTCAGCCAACTGACACCGGAAAACATTTCGATTCTGGTTAAGCTTGCATGCCTGACCCCTGTGAGAAAGTACTATCCGGCCAATGAACGCGTGATGCAAAGCGTTGAATGGCAGAACCTAGGCTTTTTGGTCCACCATGATGACTTTCGTGAGCAGGTCCAGGCAATAATCGACCAGGACAGCCGGATGAGGATGTTCTACCCGCACTCCCAGCGGAATCAACCCATTCTGCCGGTTTCCGATAAGGATCTCCTGCAGCGTGATCGGATTAGATCATCGTCATTCCGTACGTCTGGCTTCGGAGCCGAGGACCATACATCCACCTTTGATGAGCAATATACAGAACGTGGTCGAAACCACCAATCAGAAGGATTCTCCCGCGTGTTTACCTTGTGCAAAACCATCCACGAGGGGACTCTGCATTCAGCTCGAACAATAGCCCATCAGGACCTGCTCTCACATATCTGGGGGTTTCTCTGTCTGCCAGAAAAGGTTCATGGTCCCGCCATGATGGTCGAGAAGGCGATGGTCAAATATGACGCAACCTGGTTGTTGGATCCAGTCGACTTTGTCTCGGCTCATTGGTGCGGTATTCATCAGTTACTTCGCTCTGGAACTACTCGACCAAATAAACACCAGGTGATGATCTGGCTCTCGGTATTGGCGTTTTCCGATAAAATTCCAATGGCTGTTTTGGAAACGTTTGCCGCCTTTTATGTTATACCGACCATGGCCGCCTGTAGGCCGCCATCCAGGCCCTCATTTCAGCCAACCAAAGGGTATACGCTGAACAAAAATGTGCTCACGTCCCAGATACAGTCATTCACGCGCGATCAGACGCCAGAGTCATCAGATCTTCCCAACCGTGGGGAGAAGTATGGCGCATTCAAGTCGCGAATAGAAGAAAAGACACTGAGAAATAGGGCACAGGCGCTCAACAATTTTATCGCGGACTTGTGCACCCAATGGCCAACGTCAACACCCTCAGCTCCCAATAGTCAAGGAAGTCCTAAATTCGAGGATTACTACAATTCACAGGAAGCCATGGCCATCGTACGCAAAACCTTCTCGGAATGGTATGATAATGGAGAACTCCGAGGGTATCTGACGAGGGTCGCTTCTGCGTTTTCTGGTCAACCTCTACAAGTTGTGGCCGTGCCCTCGCCGCCGTTTTCTACGCCAGGTCAACCTCCCCCGCGAAAACGCGGATTTATTTCAATTGACAACGTGCTCGATCAGTCCCTTGGCGCACCACCAGTGCTAGCGACAGAGTCGCCAGGCTTAGGGGACCTGTTGCATGCTAGTCCCACATCCGTGGAGCCCGCCCTGCGTCTTCTACCACTGGTCATGGCGTTGGGATTGCAAGCAAGTTCCAATTATGAAAGCCAGTACGTCGAACAGCTCCGGGACAGCACCAAGTCACTGCAGGAAAAAAGGCATGCGGATCAGATTACCTTGCATAGAGACGAGCTGGAAAATGTCACCTGCAACTATCTTCTGCGCTGTAAGACGCACTTCAGGGAGATACATGACGCTATACTTGCGAGAATGACGCTTTCTAGTGCGGCAGACCAAGAAAGCCTGGTTCATCATGCCACTTTGAAGATATTAACAGATATCAACATGGCTCCGAGATTCTCATCAGAACTCTTCCTCCAACAACTAACGCGAAAGAGGTGGAGTCAACTGCCCATGGGATGGAAAGCCTGCTTTGTCACCTATGGGCTTTCTATCACGGCCCTTCAGCGAGCAAAGCGGCTGGTTAGCCTGGTCGGTCATCGAGAAGAACTGGTCCGGGAGCTTCAGAACCCTGGGCACTCTAACTGGGATCCATACGAATTTCCGGAGTCGCTATTGCTAGAGATTGAGAATGGACTCCTGATCAGGGACGTCCAGGAGCAAATTGCCCGGCAGATGAGGAACATCCAGCCAAGGCAAAACGCCGTGATGCAACTCAACATGGGCGAGGGCAAGTCATCGGTCATTGTTCCTATCGTAGCAGCCGCGCTTGCGGATGGGTCGTGTCTGGTCCGTGTGCTTGTAGCAAAGCCACAATCTCGCCAGATGTTTCAAATGCTAGTTTCCAAGCTTGGTGGACTGTTGGGACGCCGAGTATACCACCTGCCTGTATCACGCTCGCTCAGCATAAGTGAGAGAGAAGCATCAGAAATGGAGCATATGTGCTACTTGTCCAGCCTGAACACATCCTGTCATTCAAGCTCATGTGCCTTGAGTGCTTTGTCACCGGGAGAGAAGCAGTCGGCCGCTGTCTGCTGAGAACTCTTGAACTCTTTCGGACGTCCTCACGCGATGTGGTCGATGAAAGTGATGAAAACTTCAGTGTCAAGTTTGAGTTGATCTATACCATGGGTTCTCAACGCTCCTTAGAGCTCAGTCCGCAAAGATGGACCCTGACCCAACAGCTACTTGGTTTAGTGTGAAGGTATGCCCCAGCAGTCAAAGCCAAATTCCCTCAATCAATTGAGATTCATGAGCAACGACCGGGGAGCTTCCCTCGAATACGACTACTCCACAAAGAGGCGGAGCTGGAACTTTTCAAACTGGTTGCCGACCACATATGCAACAACGGCATTGACTCGTTGCCTATATCCAGGCAGCCAGGGGTGACGAGAAGGGTCATTCTCTCCTACTTTCTCAATCTCGATCTATCAGCCCAGGAGATTGCTGCGGTTGAAGATGACAGCGCGAGCAGTTTTTGGACCGCCAGCACCAAGGATCCCCTTCTTCTGTTAAGGGGCCTCCTTGCTTGTGGCGTTCTAGCTTCCTGCCTCAGCCAGAAACGATGGAGGGTTAACTATGGGCCTGATGACTCTAGAGACCCACCGACAAGACTTTCTGTTCCGTACCGCGCTAAGGACAACCCAGCGCCACGGTCTGAATTCAGCCATCCTGATGTTGTTATCGTATTGACATGCCTCAGCTACTACTACGCTGGTCTCAGCGATGACGACCTAGTCGCAGCCTTTCACCATTTACTCAAATCCGACCAGGCCGACACAGAGTACCAAGCATGGATAGATGATGCACCAGACCTGTCGTACGCATACCGCCAGTTGGGCGGGATAAATCTCCAAGACCGCCATCACTGTATCGAACATGTTTTCCCGAACCTGCAGTTTTCCAAGGGAGCCATTGACTATTTCCTCGCTCATCTTGTTTTCCCCAAGGAGATGAAAGAGTTCCCAAACAAGCTATCCGCGTCGGGCTGGGATATTGGCGAGATCAAAACACATCCAACTGCAGGCTTCAGTGGAACGAACGATTCCCGGGTCACGCTTCCCTTAAGTGTAACACAACTCGACCTCCCTGAGCAGATTCACACCAATGCTCTGGTGCTCGAATACCTCCTCCGGCCGGAGAACTCGATTGTCCATATCCCAGTGCGCAATTTAAGACTGGCCAAATCAGACGCGGAGGCCCTTCTCGACCTGGTTGTGAGTTTGGATCCACCCACGCAGGTTGTTCTTGACGTGGGCGCCCAGATTCTGGAGCTCACCAACCTGGAAGTTGCTAAGACCTGGTTGAGAATGGTTCCTGATGAGGGACGGGCGCAAGCCGTCGTTTATGTCAGTGACGGCGACGAGATCTGTGTTGTTGACCGGACTGGGCTTGTCGAACCACTACAAATCTCACCATTTGCAAAGCAGCTGGGGGCGTGCCTTGTCTTCCTAGACGAGGCCCATACAAGAGGTATTGACTTGAAACTGCCTCAGCACTACAGAGCTGCTGTAACCCTTGGAGCGGGTATAACCAAAGATAAGCTGGTGCAAGGTAAGATCACCAAAGTTAGCATCAGTCAAAAATCGCTTACTGATTACTTGTACAGCATGCATGAGAATGAGGAAATTGGGCAAAGGGCAGTCTGTTGTCTTCTGCGTCCCTCAGGAGATCAGGTCAAAGATCCTCTCCATCATTGGGAAGCCCAGCGGGTATGACATCGACGTATCGGAAGTGCTCCGCTGGGCGGTCTCTGAGACGTGGGTCGACATGCAACGTAGTATACCGTTGTGGGCGATTCAGGGAGAGCGTTTTGAGCGCCAAAACAATCTCTGGAGCAAGGCCCGCCGTGATGGTGAGACTCAGATGTCCAAAAACCAAGCGGAGGAATTCCTCGGGCAGGAATCACGATCTCTCGAGCAGCGATATCGGCCCCGTCCTGACAACAACGCACCGCCTTTTATCACATCCAATAACAACGACAACAGCAGCATCCGCCTTATCTTGGAGAGGTGTCGCGAGTTTGAGAACGTAAACTTCCAATCCACACAACTCCAAGAAGAGCAGGAAAGACAACTCGCGCCAGAAGTTGAGCAGGAGCGACAAGTCCAACGGCCACCTTCAGCCACACCTGAGGATCATTCTGTTCACCCAGACTTGCGTCACTTTGTGACAACTGGAATACTAAAGGATGGATCAAACGCATTCATGCCCGCTTTCCAGGGGCTAGATAATACATCAGCGGCAAAGCACTTGAACGTGTCTGAGTTTGCCAAGCACTCAGACGTGTCTGAGCTTCCCCCCGGCCTCCTTGTCACCAGTGATTTCGCTAGAACTGTTAAGGTGCCCAAGTTGCCGTCATCAACCATGGATGATTACCAACGCCCCGTCCAATGGGTCCTCACGGGTACCGCCCATTCTTTCGCCGGACGGAACAGAAAAACCGTGAAGCACATGATAGTCATAAGCCCTTATGAAGCGAACGAACTCCACTCCGAGATCCTGAAGTCTAAGAAGGTCACGATGCACATATACGCGCCGCGCCAGAACCGAATCTTCTCGGCCCTCGACAACCTCGGCCTGTATCCTATACCGCGGGCGAATTCTGTTGTTTTTGACATTCCGGCCTCTGTCAGAATCCAGCTAAATCTCTTCGCAGGTCAGCTCTATATCTCCTCTTTCGACGAGTATCGTGAGATATGCGAGTTTCTTGGAGTCGCATACTACGCTGCACCAGAAGGTCTGACTGTGGCCGCGGACGGGTTTATAGTCGCACCTGACAGGGCAACGTTCACAAAAAGCCCGCTTAAGTTCTTGAAGGTCCTCATGTCACAAATTAGAAAGGATGGGCAGGAAATTGATAAAACGCACATTGGGAAACTGTTGGATGGGAAGTTGTTGACCATAGATGATTTTGAAGATGTGGATAATTAGAAGAGGTCTTAAATGTTGGATCACACTGTCGTGTCTCCGCCATATATTTTATGATAACTTTGAGTACTCAGGTTCTTTTCTAATTCATGTTCTACAATATATTGCTGGACCATGGATGGCCATTCTCCTCTCACCGGCCTTCAATTAAAGGAGGAGTATCTAGCACTACTCAATATGGCAGCAGGGCTAAATACAGTGCTTTCTCCACCTTCTTTACCATCTGTGTCCCAATCCCAATCCATCAACCATTGTCTAAGACAGTGCCTTCTCCTCTTCTTCCACTGTCTTCTCCCTTCCCTGCTCTCATTCCTTGGCTACTTATTATTTTCTGAAAAGCTTAAACTGCACCTCTATATATAGTATATTAAGGGAATAAAATAATTATATAGTCTAAAAGCTTAACCTATGTTAATTGGAAGACTACGAAATTAGTGTGGCTATCTTGCGGTTATCTATGAATATCCATGGATAACCACTAGATAACCGCAAGATAACTACTAGACAATATCCAACAAAGTAGAAATCACTAAGTCCATAGGAATTAAAATGGAAACTCAAATTACACTGCAACGGATAATGAGGCTTATGGCACAGTCTATGTGATTGCAACTATTCTTTGTCCTTTAAAGAAGCTTCGATACTTCGACAACGCAGATTGCAGGGGAACGAATGAGAAAGGGGAACCAGTTGATTTTATGAAAAATTACCGGGAAGTCCTGCAAAAGGAGTTTCGGCGATATCAACAACAACAACAGTAGGTCACCCTTGAAAAAGCACCAGCTGATATTTAAGTATACGCCGTGAAGAGAAAATACTGAAGGCTTATCTGAGAAGTAACACGCGAGCAAGGTGAGCACATAACATTCCTAGGACATTGGACATTGGTGTTAGCAAGAGAACTAGACAACCACCTGATAGGAAAGAAGTACTCACAATTGGCCGGGACCACAGAGCCTTCAGCCTCAAGCAGGGTCAAGGAAGCCTCCCAAACGCGCTGAAGGTCTGCAAGGAAACCGGCCTTCAGGAGGTGGCGGTCTGGGAGTGCTCCCTCGCGGAGAACAACAAGGCCATCATGGAAGGTCTCCAGAGACATCAGGTCCAGGGCAGCAAGATGAGTCATATTCGCATTATGAGGCATACCGAAGGCAGCGAACAGAGCAATGGCATTGGCTTCGTGGATGCGGCGCTTTAGCTGGTCGACAAGAGCAAGGATTTCCCACTGGGTTGCAGCGGAGATGCGGTAATCGTGCGAGTGGCGGGTACGGTCCACAAGGGTGAGGAGCAGGGTGCGAAGCAGCATGACTTGGCCAACTGAGAGGCTGTTGATTGAAGCAGGGGAAGGGCGACGAGTGAGCCCGAACCTCTGAGAAGGCGGGACAGATCATTGTGGTAGTTCACAACGGGACGGGGCATCTTGGCACTCTGTAATGTATGTAGAGATAAGGTGAGACCTCGCAGGGTATTCTTACCAGAAGATGATAATATGAAGACTGGAGCAAAGAAGAAGAGAGAGAGAGAAGGAGGAGGAAAGGGGTTCTATATTCTTTTGTGAAGCACAATGGGGCTCATTGCAAACAGATGGGCGAGTCGAGCGACTTGCTGACACCACATCTCTGTCCCCAGTTGTCGGCGAATCAGATCTAGGCATGTGATGTGGCAGTGCGATTTCCAACAGCCAAAGGAGGAATTGCAAACATTCATCAGGCAGACAAGAAGCCGAAAAGCGCCGCAAACGAATTTTCCTCTGTCGTGACGTAGGGGAATCTCATACCCGTTTGGGCGGTCGTCTATACAATCGGGGGGTCTTTCGTTTGCGGTATTTATCGCCGTTGGAGGCATCGAGAAGGACATGGTTTAAAGAAATACCAGCTTCAGTGCTGTGATGGTATGGAGGCAACTGCCGATGACCCTGGGTGCAAGGGAACTATTAATTGAGGATCACCGGTCCTGCCTCTGTGTGATGGACTCTCGCTGGTCAGGCCCATCACAGAAATTGGGCGCAAGGTCTGGATATGGACATATCGTCTCCGAAATGATAGGACCGTCACTCCACAGTGTGGGAAAGGCTGGCGCAGATCTCCAGCCTGCCAGGGCCCGCCCATCATCGGCGAAAATTAAAGGGTCAATGGGGATGCCATTTCGTATATCTGGCACACTCGTGCTGACAGGGAACACGGGCCACGTTGACAAATTCTGTTTATTCTCGGCAGGCTGCACATCGACGCATTCGCGATAATGATTAACCAGTTCGTCGAGCTGCCCAAGCAGACGACTCGGCTTGCTCAGTTTCGACCTCGCCTGTGCCCACGCCGCCTATGTTGTGGTACCCTTCCATGCCAGACACGTATAAGATCTGGAGTTTAGCCAGAGTCTCATCATCTAAAGCCGCTGGTGCTGATTCAAAGTCATCTGAAGACACAAGACATCCATCCTCCATCCATTGACGAGCGATATCTCGGTATTTACACGCGTTCTCTTCTTCCACTTGGTTCACAGCCAGAATACGTCCATCAGCTTGTACCGCAGCTGCGAAACACATGGCATTCGTCTATCCACAGCAACTGAGAAATACTTTCTAACCCCTCGTTTTGTAACTGAAATGCCAGCTCTTCGTCCGTGGGGTCGCGCGATTTACCTTTGGAGGATTCAAAATAAAGGCCAATATCTTGCAGTTGTAGTTAAATGACCAGATCAGCTGTAGGCTGGTCTATTTCTGGTCCTAGTATGCAGGCCATCCTAGCTGACTGAATAAGATATGAAGTAATTATGTCTGGTAAGCTGAGGGAAAGCGTTGAGTACTAATCTAGGGATGTGTTGTCAAAAACCGGCTCATAACTTCACCGTAAATTGACCCCTTGGTGCAGATATGGTACACATGCCTTTCCGTATCTTGTTCAACCTGGCGCTGAAAAGAAGTCATTATAGACATCGCCCCGCTCTACGCCGGCTCCTCTGAAGGAGTGTCACAGATTTCGAGAGTTGCACGCAGATATTTTAGTCACGCCAAACTTTAGGTGTGGTGAGAGGATAGCGGTTCTACTTAATGTCTATTGAGACACGACTGCCACTACAGGGACAGATTGCTGCTACTAGTTATTTATTCTAAATGCCAAGCTGCATCGTGACCTTGTCTTTGAGCTGAGGTCTACTTCGCTATGTTAAATCATCACATGTGGGGCCTACTGATGCTTAGGATAGCATAAAATTGGTCGAAGATGGGTCTTGACCAAGAGTTTAGTGAGAAGAACCTTAAGATTCGATTTTCGTTTTCATTGAAATCCTACCAGCAGGTGCTTTTTCATCTAGCTGTTCTAAGTAAGCAAAGGCTAGGTTCTTAAAGCTAAATCCATTGAAGAAACACTTTCTCTGGCCTTTCAACAACGGCCCTTCAAGCCCACATAAGGTCACCTCCACAAGAATCTCTCACATTTGAAGTCGTACCGAGATTTAAGTGCGACGAACGCAATAATCAGACCAGTATAATGCAGACGGTAACAGAAAATGAGGGCAACGTATGAGAAAGAAAAAGCATCTCTAGTCCGCCACTATCGCGTTGTATAGCCTCATCCAATTCAGACCCCAGGGTAGCACTTAGTTGCTCAACGTAGTAATGACGCCTCCGGTCGGGTTGACCACGATAGTTTCAGTCGTTGTGCTCCGAGAAGAAGTGGCAGGGTAGGTGACGTTGATGCAAATATGGTCAATCGAATCAAAGAACTGGTCTTTTTGAGACCCGGGGTTCAAAGCAATGTGAGCCGGCGAGCAGCAGGTGTATTTGTCACGATTCTGAAAGCCAACGAGCCATAATGGTTCTGTGGAATTTACCCGAAAAATCACATGTTTATAGGCATCGTCTCCGTATCTGTCAAGGCCTATACACGGGGATTCGAGGGTAGTGTTGTAGAGTAGAAACGACCCACTCAAAGAGTAGAACCAGACACTGTCGCCGACGGAAACATCAAGTGTTTGAGGGATAAAATTTGTGGGATAACCAGGCTCCACGAGAACCATCTGAGTGAAGCTTCCGCTGGATGTAACGAATGTGTGTGATGCTATAGTGCTCTTAGTTCCATGCTTAGACGCTGCCGCATAAGATGAAATATACATTGCCGAAGTGGAAGATGACGTGGCTGGTGAATGTGTGAAACTGCCTATAGGGTGCATAGTGGATGTAGCGACTGCCGAAGAAGGCAGCGGTTTTGGTTTCCAGGAAGTTGTGCTTGATAATGGACTTAGTTCAGTGTCCGCACTTTCTCTCATGGCTCTCGACGATGATGAGAAGGATGGTGAGGAATTGATTAAAGGGGCCGAAGTTGGTGCCGAGCTGGCTTGGAAGCAGGCAGATGGGATGATAGTAGGTAGCGATGAGGGTAAGACCCAGTTTCTAGACATGTTTGACCCTCTTAATGCAGGATCAAGTCCATCATTTACCCACAGCCGATGGCAAGTAAAGGGAGGCGTGTTATGGCAGCCTTCACTCTTGTTAATGGGAAAGTAACTTTGAACGAAGGATGTGCATAATAAATTGTTCACTGAGGATTGGTCTTCTAATGGATACCATAAGCTAGGCTCTTGAGTAATCGAAATATCCAGCTGCTCTTGCTCTTGAAGAGGCCGTAAAAGCTTAAAACTGCGGGACAAACAGGTATTCGATATATTTTTACCCATGGTGGTGCTGTTAAATATAGTTGAAGCTGCGATTCCCTGGCAGTTGGGTTCGGTCCAGGTGATGATCCCATTAATCCCATATGGATCGGGGCCGTAATACATACTGTATGAACTGGTCTTGGTGATAAGGGCACTGCATAGGAGAACAATCAGTAAAAGAGGATTCATCTCTACATCTTAGTCTGAACAGATCTGGAAATTTGAGCCGTTCTTAAGGTAAGGATAGCCCCCTTATATATACTTCCCATTAATCAGCGGTGAATTTGATATTGAGTTAAACAATACACTAGCAGCGCAGTCTGCTGAAATAATAACTTCACTTGGACATATGATGCGCTGGCAAAAGTATAGGTGCCCAGGCCAAAGTCAACTTCTTAACCTCATACCAGCGCGCCAGGAACTGTAGAACCAGGATAGATAAAAGAACGATGCTAAATGTAGAAAACAGGAGACACAAGGAAACATCCAAGCCATAGTTCATGGGCGCGAGGGAAGCCCTCCATAAAGCATGCAGCTGGCTTGAGGGAAGGAACCAAGGCACTGGCGCTCATGACTTTTGTCCATGGCCTTCATGTTGCTGCTCGTCCAGTAAACTGTCCTCGCCGACCGACCCCAGACTACGGGGTGGCCTTGTAAGCTGAGGGTATTCGAATCCGGAGTTTGACAGAATGAGGAAGTTTGCAGCTGGACTAAGATCCAGCTAGAGAAGGTGTGCCCCTAAGTACCTTTGCCCCATAGCCAGGTCCAGTTACACAACCCCGGACCAGCTACTTGCGGCGGGCAATGCGTAGAATATCGCTTGTTGATGATGTTGAGTATAAACGCTGGTGTAAAGGGAAAGTGGTCAATTTCCTAGTGGACTGGTCGAAAGTTAAGAACCTGCGACATGACTCAATGAGCTATGGAGGAAATTCGGTAGTGGACCCGAAAACAGCCTAAATAAGCTGAGAGTGGGAATGTATGGGCTATCATTAGACCCCTGAGTGACTATACTATACCCAGATGGAGAGCCACTCTGGAATGCAGACAGGAGGAATGGTCTCCTCAAAATAGCCATGTCATGCTTTTCACGTAGCGCACGGTTTTTGGGTGCGTGGAGCACCTGCTGGAAGCCAACACTGTCCTACAAACAGAAATCTTCCCACAGACATGATAGAAATATTTTGTCTGCTTTAACCTTATTATCTCCAGTCTTCTCCACCGTGGAATGAAAATCGGAAAATTTGACGGTCAAAATTGACCATGAATTTCATACCAAGACTCTGTCACCCTCACTGTGCCTCTTCACATCCTCCCAAAGACAGGTTCCACTTGCCCCTGGTCATTGTACGAGGAATTCATGATGGAAACGGGAAATGGATCCCGCCAACAAGCCGAAAGGACCAGGATGGCAGCATGTGGCCCCGTGATCGCCGTCCGCGTGTTTCCCCCACGAAGTTTGAAGTACAACGTCACTTGGACATAGGGTGTATTATTGATTCAATGACTAGAGGGATGCTCTTTACAGTAGCAGATTGGGAGAGACTCTCCGGGCGGAGGAGGTAGTCGGTAAAGTGAAGAGCATGACGGTTCGATTCTCTCAAGGCACGGCTGTTCACATGGAAAACAGGGATTGTCATGCAAGGGCCATGGACAATTCACAGTCGCGATGCATGCCAGGCATTAGTTACAAAGGCTTCTGGATTGTCATGCATGACCTCTAAAGAATGGCCACAGTGAATGAACGATATGGAAAAAATCTCGCGGAACACCATGATACATTATGGTAGAATGATTGCCTTCATCGAAGCCTGTTTACCGGAATCTTCCAGAGGCTCCGTATGGGCCATATGAGTAATATACAGAAGGGATATTTGTTTTTGATACCATAGATTCATTCCGTCAGAGACATGGATAATTACGAGAGTAACCATATCAGGCGACCGAACACGTGATAGAGCACAATGTCCGCGCATGCGCCACCTACCGTTGCAGGATAACGACGAGGCAACTCTTCCCAGCCGGCCTGTTAGAGTCCCTAACTGGTTCTCTTCAAATACGAATTCCAGTCATTGGTGCAGTATCCATCGGCTCCTCTGCTCTGAGACGGCTCGACCAAACAGATATGCGGTAATGCTCTGGCTGTGTTGAATGGCGCATGGAACCAAATAGAGATACAATCAGTGTCATTTTTGCGATGATTATTCCGCCTCATTCCAAAGGTGTACTAACATATCCTTGGCACAGTGAACGGGAGACAAAGAAACGATTTTGAAGGATGTCCTGGCTGCTTTCTATATACTTATTGCACGGTACAACAGCCTTCGTGTATGGTATAAGATCAAAAACGGCATCTGCCGTCCAGCTCTCCCAGCCAGTCTGCAGGTCCCTCCATGCTTGAGCCGCCCTGCATAAGTCAGAAGCCGTACTGCAGGGCTGCGTAATCATTGTTGCACTGTAGTTTAAGGACTAGAAGATTCAAATAATGTAGCATAGTGATGTGATGTGATGCTGAATTTCTAGTCGCGATGGGGCCATTTTCGTCGTACCGGGCAACGGAGTGGGTCAGGTGACGATGACCATCTCCAGCATCTCCCCACATCTCCTGCCCGCCTCCATCTTCAACCTAATAACAACGTCGTTACGAGATTCATCGCATCGAAACCATCGCCATATTCATACTCTTCATGGCCAAGCTTCATGGCGTCTGATATTACACCTCCAGGCAGTGATCCTGTAACTCCTTTGACCCCTCCTCCGACGGAGGAAAAAGCTCCCCCGATTGTTACTGAGGTCCTCCGTCTCTTGCGACAACACCAGCAGGGCCATCGGCCACAAAGCTCTTGGGTAGAATATCCACTCAAGCCAAACGAATACGTCGACTTTATCAAACTATTGGGTTCGGATGCGAGGCTCTCGGGATACGTGAGAGACAAAGTCAGGTAGGTCTGATAGGCTCGAGCTACAGGATATCCTAACTCACGAAGCCCGCAACAGGTACGACTACAACCCTTCTCGTTGTCGCCTGACGGTCCGTATGCCAACTGCCATCCACGATACGTTCTGCGCAAAGCTGGCCGGCGAAATATCGAACCAGCTTCGGCAATTTGAAAACAGCGAAGGGTCGGTCGCAGATTTCGCAGGGCAGATCGAACATTTCTCGACATCGCGTATCAATTTGCCCGTAGACAGCGAAGATGGCGAACTAAAGTACTCCACGCGTGAGCCGGATGCGTCGTTTGGCCATCCTAAAGCGCAATATCCGGGCGTAGTCATTGAAATATGCTATTCCCAGAAGCGGCGCGACGTTGCGCGGCTCGCTGATGATTACATCTTAAACACAGATGGAAGCATTAAAGCGGTGGTATGTGTCGACATTGATTACAAGCAGTCTCAAAGGGCCACCCTATCTGTTTGGCGGCCAGAGTATGTCAAAGTGGAAGGCAAGGAATATTTCCAAACAACAGCTGATGTGGACGCGCAAGTATGTTTCCGTTCGCAGGTGCTCACGTGTTGTGATCTAACCATAAAGCAGGCTTTCCGGACAGATGATGGAATCCCAGTTGAGGACACTATGCTTAGGCTGAGCCTTCGGGATTTCGCGACCGATCCGTTGCTAGAGGAATACGCAGACATCAACCAGGAGGTCGTTATTACAGCGCAGCAGCTATGTGCGTTCCTTCAGAGCGCAGAAGCGAGACAATCGGCGCAAATACATCATGAAGGTTCGGTCAACACGATTCGGCCGGGCGTACTAAAACGCCGCCGGCGTACAACTCCGTCCGACGCCACCGGCTCGGACGACGAGCCAACATCCGAAAGGGAGACGAAGCGCGGACGGAGCGATAGTGACTATCGCCCCAGTTCGCTATCTGGGGAGTCTACGGTTTAGGCGTGACGACGTGTTTCTACGGGGACATGCGTGGGAAGATCAAGGTCTCGTCAGAAGCCCCTTGTAAATCATTTGTTCGAGTCTATGGCGACGATCTGTTCAAAAACCGCAGATAACATTCCGGGGTCTTTCGACACGGTTCTCAATCTATCCAATGATTGACATAGGCATTATGCCTTCCTCAGGGCTTAGCGTTTGTCTTCCGTACATGACTCTTATGATTATTTGGGCCGAGGCACTCTCCTTAGTCAATGTGGCACAGCGGGGTCAGAGCTAGCCACGAGCCTACATATAGACGCCCGGAAGTGACCGTCACTTCCCGTACAAACTCCGGTGCCGCAGAACGGGAGGGTCGCGCACTTTTCCCACCGAGGCTCGTTTGGGACATGTTGGAGTAGCCAGCTCAGCCATGTACTTTACAAAGCTCTACTTTCCTTGACCAAACTACAACGTCATGTTATCTACTCTACAATTTTTTATTCATCCAGCCAGACATCCTCACAACTGCCATTTTTATGCGCCATTTGACTTTTAATTTCCCTGGAAGAAGTTGGGTGAGGAGAGCTGGGACGTGATACGACTTCAGTTGTGCGGCGGCAGTGTGGCGAATTGGCCGAGCCTCTACCGTAGGGTCATTGCTCACCTTCGCCCTGATGCTTGGTTCGAGCAAGTCGAAATTGACTTCGAACCGAGGTGTGAAGATCGCACTGTAAACGGATCAGCTCTATATAATTGGTACTGCAAGCTAAGCCAGGCTACTAGCGATGCTGCACGGCCAATATCTCACCAGTTTCAAGCGACAATCGACCATCTACGAAATGCTGGATTTACCGATGTTAAGCACAAGCAATTCATATTGCCCTTGAACCAATGGCACCCAATAGCGATTACATCATGAGCTCTCCGGTAAGTCGCTCCTGGCCAATTGTCTCTCTTACAAGGTCAGCTAACTTCTATTGCGGTAGGTAGGCACTTCCAGCGTTCTCTTGTCCGTCGAGGTTCTCTTCGTGAGAGTCATGTCAGCTGGATATAGTTCACTCAGTGGATTTGCATACTGCGCGTAGCTACCGTGGGTAGAAACATCATTGAATTTTATATGGTGTCTGCAAGTCTAGATTTCTGATCTTCCACCGCCGCTTGAAGTACATCCTTCATCTGCGAGGCAAGCATCTGATTCTCCTTCTCCCATCTCCCGCCGTTGGGGAAAACAACCTTCCGTAACCGGTTGACCCAAGCTTTCAGTGGCTGGTAATATTCACCGAAGTTCTCACTCGCTAACTTTAGAAAGTCGCCCTCATGGGCTACTATTCCTTTCTTCATCTCCGCGAGTTCTTCAATGTCTGCGTAGTTCCACTTATCGAAACGCGGTATAACTCTGCCCTCATCTCCTGGTCCATTGTAATGGATGCATGCCAGCCTATCTACGGGCACAAAGACCTTCGCCCCCTCCCCTCTCGTCCCACAGACCAAGCCCTCCAAGGCTTGCTCCACGGGAACCGCCCCGGCCTACCTCCAACTACCATTGATGAAACGGACTGCCAGCTCTCGATGGCGGAGCCATCCTCCCCGGACATTTCTGTCGCAGAAAACCACAACCAGACGCAGTAGCTTAGCCCCATTTCTCCAATCAGGCACGAAGGGGCGTTAGCATGGGCCCTGGTAAAGTTAAAAGCAATTCTAGGGCTGACGTGGCAGCACAACAGTCTCAATCAGAGCATCTCGCCAGATTTCAGCATCCCTGAGCTCATGGTGCGAGGCTATTGCGTACGGTCATTTAGTTGCCCTTGCTGTCGGATGACACCCAGATTGTGTATTAAGATGGTGATATTGACCACAATCAAGGGATTAGGGTGGTTTGTGCTTTGTGTTGATGCTACTCACTTCGCCATTTGGTTGCTGGATGGAGGGGCACTGGAGGTACAGGATCTGGCCGTTTGCACCCCCATGGGACATTTAGCTCCCAGCTGGTTCATTTCCGCCACTTCCCTCAATCCATCGTGTCTTGATTTGAAAGCCTACCATCTTTTTGATCATCTGCACAAGGTGCTGTCATAGTGACAACCTACAGGGAAGTAGGACTACAGATATGGATTTCGGTACGCTAAAGTCCCCGGCCTGGTTTCACCTTGCGAATCCTGACATTTTTCTTTTTTGTCTAGATGCGTCCCATCTCATCGAAGTTCGAGAGTCACCATCGAAAGGTTTAGGCGTATTCGCAAAAGCCAACATACCTTGTGGCACTCGTGTCATCGCAGAACCGGCTCTGCTCGAAGTCAGTGGCAGAGACGCGAACATGAACTCAAACGCGAATGATATTCTGCAGGCCTATGAAAGCCTTCTACCGTCACAGCAAAAGCTATACCTATCGCTTCACGGGTTCGCGTGTACCTTGTACAAGGAGAAAGTCGAGCGCGATATGCGGCAGGACTGGCTACAGCTTACAGAGCTGCATCGTACAGTGCTTTCCATCTATGTGGCGAACACTTTTGGCGCCGTGTTTCTGCTAGGCTCTCGCATCAATCACTCATGCGTTCCGAATCTCGACTTTTCGTACAACTCAGCGCTCGGGAAGGAAACTTTCCATGCTATACGCGATATCTCAGCAGGCGAGGAGCTTACCATCAGCTATATCAATGGTAGCAACCGTACACGCAGCCAGCGTCGGACCGAGCTGGACAAGTGGGGTTTTCAGTGCACCTGTGAAGCTTGCGAGGATACAGTACGAGGGAGAGAGAGGGAAGAGAAGCGAGTCCAGCTGTTTGACCTTGATCAAATGCTTGCTTTGGACATACGCATTGGCACGAAAGCATCATGCAGAATGGCGTTGCAGATAGTGCAGAGACTGGCAGCGATACAAAAATCTGAAGGACTGCTTGGTAGAGAACTCGGACTCTCGTAAGTACCCCAACTTTCCTGATCTCATCTCTACTCTTACATATAATTAGTTATCATGACGCGGCCCGGTACTGTTTGAAGTTGGGGAATGCACGAATGGCGCTCTTGTGGGCCCAGAAGGAGTTGGAGGTTGACCGTTACTGCGTCGGAGAAGATCATCCCGACTTTGAAATAGAGCTTGATATTGTACACCGGTTGAGAGCAGCGGTGGAGGGCTCAGCGCCTGTTGATGAGGTTGTAACCAGATGGTTCAGATTGCACGATTGGCCCATTACCATGTAAGCCTTGTTCAAAAAAAGGAGCTAAGAAGCGAGAATCCTATTATCCCGAATACAAATTCATCAAAGCGGGTGCCGGTGTCTGTAAAACAATTCTAAATACCCGCGCGACTATAGCTCTGTACCCTGCATGATGTTGTCCGAAATTATGTTATAAGTAAAGCATATTCACTCTTGAATGAATGAATAATGTTTATTACGCCCGGAACGAACGATATCTGTTGTCGATTAGTTGGAGTATCCCTCTGGAGAAACCGAGGCTCCCCTGTGAAGTCATCGCGTCAGATGGCCGCAGCAGCAATAATCAGCTGCTTGAACGTACAGAATCTGTCGTCAGATGGATTGTAGGGTTTCCTCTTGTATGGGAACGCCATCATGCCGCGTTCTACAGACCTATTGGTAACCCACGCAAGTCAGCATCAGGTTGATGTTTCGTACAGAAGTGAGGATGAAAAGTTTCCTGCTATAAAGTCTGACAACACCATAGAATGTGGGGTAATCCCTGCAATCTTGCTCGCCCGCGAGCAAGATTGCAGGGATTACCCCCATTTCTGTGACAACTCCTTTCGACCTGAGCGGAGATCCCTGCAATCTAGGTCGCCGCTCGCGTAGGAACTAATACGGGGCCTGTTCATTTGCATCTATCAATATTTGAGAATGAGCAATAAAGCCAGACATTAACTAGTAGCCAAGAGAGTCAGAATCCAAAGACAAGTATCGGCTTTACGTCCCCACAACACGTCCACTCATCAAAGATTGCCTCGGACGTGGATGAGAGATGGCCGCTCACCGGCGGGGAAATGTACCACGCCCTGATGTTATTCGATGAATCTAGTTATGGCGCGACTTTCCTATCCCCCAGAGGTGGAGAGAAAATCTCAGCGCAGGGCCGGCTGCTAGACAAGAGCGGCTTATCTCCCACACTCATTTGGGTATTTCCATGCATTCCTTGCGTTCCCCCGTACTTATGACCAGTTGGCCTTCTACTGGCTACAATCGACACGCAGACCACCTGAAGGCCGCTGTCTTGACACGGACATAGAAACGCGGACTAACTGAACTTAAGCACGGCTCACGGAGACAAGGTGACATATCTCCAACGAAGCTCATATTAGGCAATTCCCATCGCATACTAGGCTAGATACTATGTCTGACCTCTTAGAATCTAGACATACCGAAGTCTCCCGATACGACCGTCAAGGTCCATAATTTCTTTCTCATACCAAAGCATCAGAGACCCGTCAATCTGCCGCAATGCACGAGCCTCCGTATACAGCCGACGGACACGATTGTATCCGTTGAACATTCTCACGCGAGGGTCGCCATCCGGTTGCATCTGGATTATTGGGTCGTCTTCACTCAACCTCTGGAATTCGACTAACTCACAGAGGCTGCGAATCGTTGAGATGCCGCTGGGCTCAGCGGCAAGGTCGACTTGAACCGATTCTTGAGAGATCGGTTGGACTTCGAGAGGGACTGCTTCTCTGACAACATCTCCAAGACCTAGCTTTTGGATAATCTCCCAAGGGTGGCTTTTGTATTTCGGACAGCGAATTCGTATGGTCTGCAGAGTCAGCTTATGTATGAGAAACAGGGGGGCTTCCCACCTCTAGGCGACTCGGACAAAGGACCGACAGTCGATTCTCAATTCCAGCTAGCCTTTCAGCAACCCAGACTGTGGCCACAGGGCCAAGGAGACGGCATTCTTCACGAAGATAACGAGAATACCTCTCCAACATATTCTCGTAAGCAGCAACACGCTTGTCTTCCATTATTTCACCGGGTTGCGAGAGAACCACAGGATCATCATCGCTCATGGGAACAAAGTCGATAACTCCGTACTTGCGGAGAGCCGTGTGGACACCCTCCTTATGAACAGCTAGGTCTACAAGGATAGCACCCTCTGGTTGGACTGTCTTGTCTTCGGCAACCCGTTGGTAGTCGGGATCTTGGAGAGGGACTGCTGCCCTGACCACATCGTGAAGTTAGATCCAATTTATGCAATCAGAGCTTTCTGTAGGGGAGGTTGAAACTCCGCACCAAATCAGCTTGGTCAATTCTACTGCTCAAGAGCCCTTGAATGCAATTATGATGGAAAGAAAATTGAAATTTCAAGATTTTGTAATGAGGTTGGCGATTTGTAATTACAACATCCCTACTAAAAGCTTCGAATGCGAAATGACGATACATCTGAGCGTTCAAATGACTTAGCTGGCGGTAGTTCCTTGTATATAGATCATGGTAAATAGCCTGCCTAGACCACGTTATCGACCACAACCATTGAATAGTAATCTGGCGGCATTATCTCTCTTTCTCTAATCCAGAGTTATGAAGATGATTGGCTGTGAAGAGTATTATGCGGCTATGCCCCAGCCTCACTTCACAACCCCGCTCCTCACGACTTCACGAGTGCTGCCTCGTGAATAACTGGCATTTATTCCCAAGACTTGGATAACATAACATCGTTGTTTCTATCATATTTCCTTAAAGATTATTAGAATTCCATCTCACGAGTCCAATCATTAAGAAGTCCATTATGGCAGCCAGAACCCCTCTATCTCATGACGATTACACGATCGGATGGATATGCGCCTTGCCCCTGGAGATGGCGGCTGCGAAGCTGATGTTACAGTAGACGCAATACACCCAAGTTTACCTTTCCCATCGACAGATCAGAATACGTACATTCTTGGAAATATTGGGGAACACAATATTGTTATTGCCTGTTTCCCAAGTGGCGCATATGGCACTATTTCAGCTGCAACAGTGGCGATGCAGCTGTTGTCCAGCTTTCACTCCATCTGGTTTGGTCTTATGGTCGGAATCGGCGGAGGAGTACCAAGCAGCCATGCAGATATTCGACTGGGTGATATTGTTGTGAGCCAGCCAGCAGACACATCTGGAGGTGTGATACAATATGATCTTAGTAAAGTGTTGAGCGGCGGTCAATTCCAGCGGACAGGGATGGTGAACCGGCCGCTAAAGATTCTGCTAACTGCACTCGCTACGCTTCAAGCGCATCACCTCATAGAAGATAGTCGGATTCTCGAATTTATTTCTAATATCGAAGTCAAAACGCCTCGCCGAGCTGCAAACTTTGCCCGACCAAGCCAAGAGGACTGTTTATACCAAGCAGATTATGAGCATGGGGCATCTAATACATGTATCGATTGTGATCGATCCAAACTCATCTTACGACCTTCACGAGGTCACGAGGAACCAGTTATTCACTATGGACTGATTGCATCTGCGAATCAAGTGGTGAAAGACGGCAGGCGCCGAGATCAGCTGGCGCAGGACTTAGGGGTGTACTGTGTGGAAATGGAAGCTGCGGGGCTCATCAATGATTTCCCATGTCTGGTCATTCGGGGCATCTGTGACTACGCTGATTCTCACAAGAACAATGAATGGCAAGGATATGTGGCAGCAGTGGCAGCAGCCTGTGCTAAAGAGCTTCTTTTGGTGGTTCCAATCAATCAGATTGATAGTACTCCAACAGCACGAGAAACGCTGGCACATACTGGTGTGAGGCTCTAATTCCAATCCATGTGCTCATTATCTAGTTTGAATTTGCTACTAAATAGTCTTTATTTGTACAGCACCCTGCTTTGACGTCCCTTTAGATCTGACTGCGGTGCCTGTAATTGAGAATTTCTTGGGACGGCAAGAGGAGCTAGAGGACTTATGGCACTATTTACAGCCAGCAAATGCTTATGCTCTTGAATACTTTCAGGTACCCTCATACGAAACACGCTAGGCCACTTTTGTAAAGGCTTACGAAGCCCCTGTTACCGGTTCCTGTATTGAATGGTACTGTTCGTTCCATGACGCAAAATATTTTACATTACTGTATCGCCACCTACAAGGTACCCTCGGGCCACGTGGATATATCCCCACGAACGTACCAAGGATTCCTCCCGGAAGATCACGTCGATCATCCGCGTAGGGCAAGAAAGATGGCCCCCAATCTAGCTCCGTCGACCCTGGAGTTTATCCGTGATATGATTTTGAGCAATGAACTTACTCACTCGCAGATTGCGAATGCGGCTGGCTGCCACCCAAGTACTATCACTAGGCATGTCTACTGTAACCCCGCACTGGATCGCCCCGTTCGTGCCCTGAGGTGACTCGAGAGGGGAAACAGAAAGTCCGCGCTATGCTCCAGTAGAGAAATGTTTCTTGTAGTCGAGCTTGGTCAACCAAAGGCAGCACCGTTTGTTGAGTCAATGAGATCGTCCACGTGAACGTCACGTGCCTCAAGGCGCATCTTCGGGTGGAGAATCGGGCCGATATTCAGGAGCCCCAATAACTCCTCTATGGTCCTCCACAAGAGGCCACTTCACCACCCCACCCTCTAAAGTCTACCAAGCGCAGAATCATCTTTAGGTAGGATAAACTCCACCATTTCGTGCCCCCGCCACCTCTCTAATCTGGCTGAGACGATAACAGTTATTATCAACTATTTCCAACTTAGTTTACCATCACTGATTACATTTCTTGCCTCAGCAAGCCTGAAATAAAGCTCTGCCCATGTCCTCCACGCAGTTCCAACGTATCCTCGCCAGTTGCGAAATCATCTGGGGCAAAGGCGACTATGACTTTGATATTGAAACAGACGATTGGGTGACGTACTGGGCAGTTGTCAAAAAAGACTTGGGAACTTCGTTTGGACCGCCCTTGACTATGACTGGGGCATGTGGCTCGGACGGTCATGCATGGAGAGAGTTAGACCGGATGCTGCACCTATGGGCTGAGCAAAAATGGAGCGGACAGCCAATGACAGATGCTCAGAGGCTGGAGATATTCGGTGGACCTAGCGGGCGGAACAAACCGATATTACGGCAGTTTATTGCTAGGATGAACGAAAGAGAGATGGACGGTACGGTGAAACAAGCCTGAGGCAGAAATTTGTAGTCTACCTGGGTGCCCCTTCTGGGTGGGCTATCCACCTGGTTAAATGAATGCGAAGAAATTACAATGTGTTCAACTCGGGCATGCAGACAAGCCGTTCAATACTTTTTATCTTCCAAAGTTCGGTGCCAAAGTGATTGGATTTGTGCTATGGAATCGATGACCTGGTGGAGCAATAAGATAACATCACTTCTCTTGTAATCTTTAACCAGAACCGTTCTCCCTCTCCTCGAGCCAGAGTTTAGTGTGGCTGACGAATCTGCATGCAACACCAATTTTTACACCCTGCTTAACGAAGAACTCCGGGTTTTCCGCACGGATTTGTTCAAGGTCGAGACAGTTCTTCAATGCTATATCACGCGCTCTCTTAATATTTTCCTTATAGCTGTCACTGTTCACCCGTGATAGATGCCAATTGGCATATTCTTCCACCACTGCCTCGAGAGGTCCGGGAATATCAAGGTAATCAGCCTGGTCAGATATTGAAGTCGCTTCAGTCCCCCAGGAGGAAGATATCACAGGTTGAGATGACTGCGTTGGAAGGACATTGATATTTATCTGCGGCGGCATTGATCCAGCTGAGCCATTGGCGGATTTATTTTGTTTTGAAAGCCGCTGACGCTCTTCAGCATACAGCTGTTCACGTACATTGTCAGGAATATCATCATGAGTCTCGATGATACCACCTTGCTTCACATATTTGACAAGGGCTGTCAAATGATGGGTCCTGAGTTTGTAGTGCTTCTTTCCCTCCGGATCCTGCCAGCAGTACTGCCCCTCATGCTGGCAGGGCGGTCCTGGACATCGCATCTTCTGATACACATCTCGCCAAACTGAGGGTTGGCCTGAGTAGTTTTCAGCGTCAATCTGATCATCACGGTCACGAAGCATTCTGTTGGTCACGGAGGAATTTCCTCTTTTGTCAGTTTTCCTGGAAGAAGAATCGGCGTCCTCTAGGTAATTAATAGATATAGAGACTGTAAGCTTCTTCTTGGGCAGACAGAGGAGATCTTGCCACATGCGGATTTGCCTATTTATAGCTGTCCAGTCAATATCAGTCTTTTCAAAGCGCTTCGTAAAATCGCGCTGTGAGCGGTCATTTACAGAAACTACGATTGAGGTGTCATCCGCTTCACACGCCGGTTACGGTTTATCTTTTGGCGCAGCACACGTTCAGCTTTCTGCTTAATCTGCTGCCAGTACGAGTTGGGTGCTGAATCCAGGTCTTGCTCTGTATCCTTAGCCAAAACCCGGTTGTTGAGAGTCACCCTCCAGCATATAAGACGGATGTTCATCATCTGTTGCTCCGTCATCTGGCTCGACATGGCCAAGGAAGCGTAGTCGACCAGGCTGGGATTGAGGTAGTGGCGTAGAACGTTCACCATGGGGAGAAAAGCTATATTCAGAGGCCGTACGTTCGCGGCCGAAGTCACCGAGGGTGGGGCAATACAATGGAGTCCGTTCCCAAGTATCAGCTTGGGAAGCAATATAGTTGTTGAGAGGCGTGAGTGGCACCTTTTCGAGGCATAGGATGCTACCAAGGAGCCTATCATCGTTCGTTAGCTTTCCAACGGGAATTTATCTTATCTTGGAGCGACTGTGCTGACAAGCTAAGAACAATAATAATAAGCAGAGTCATTTTGTGTTGGGCCACTCAGCTCCTGCATAGCCTGCAGTAAGCACCTCACTTCCGGAATGACAGGATACGAACAGGAAAGTGACTGTTGACAGTTTGCCAGATCCGCCAGGCACACAGCTAGCGGTTTGGCTAGTTTGCATGGAACCTTCCAGCCTACCCATGGATCGCCCGTACAGAATCCATACGTATGTCTGGATGGTCATTATTTCATGTCACAGTTTTATACAGTATTATAAAACACACGGAAGATAGATATTCCATGAACTCCCCATTCATGGTTTAGCTCCGTTTCGAATGAGGTTTCAGAAGAGAAGTGAGAAGTATAAACATTTGCACCGGTATTGCATCCAGCTGTATAATTAAGTTGTGTTGAGTTGGACCAATACGAACCGTTTATTATTCCAAGCAACTTTTATCGTCCGCGGAAAAGGCACAATAGTCTTTTGTTCACCACTGCATTGGCGTTGGATACTACTGGCTGCAGTCACGCACTGTCGCCAGCTAGCTATATCTATCCCCAAATGGGCTCCGCCCACAAAACATGGTCATATTCAGTCCACGACCAATCTAAAACCTATTCAGATCGTGGAAACACTTGCTCTTTATCCAGATGTAGTCTATCGTCTTGTAGTACACTACTGAAGTGGGTCACAATCAAGAAGATATGTATGGACAAATGCAGTACTCTTTCTCATTGTTTCTGCGGTCTTCGAATCTTCCGGACGTTGCTTGTTCATCTAGATAACATCGGCTCATTCCTAGGCTCTTTCGAGAAAGACGAAACTAACTTCGAATCATCCCATTTCACCGCCCACAATTCTTTCTTTCCTTTTGCCTGTATAAAATATTGCTTGACCTGGCCGTGATATGGGACCCTGATAGCACCTCCATATTTAAAACCCCGCCACTTGTTAGCAGGGCCATGAAGCCCGATAATGTCTGCAGGCCCAAGTGATCCTATAACCATTTTGTTTTCGTCATCGTCATAGAAGCAATAGTCGGTGTGCACACCTGATTTCTCGCGAGAGAATAATCTCTCTAGTGGTAGTTCAGCGGTCTCAAATCCAGTGATGACCTCATAGATATTAACCACAATCCCTGACGGAAGTTTCACCTCATAGTTATCGGCGTCATACTTGGCGCCATCTTGAAAAGTCTCCAGAAGCTCATCCTTGCGAAAGCGGAGATCCCTAGAATAGTCATTTGCAATAAGGGCAAGGTACAGAGTCTTTCGATTTCAGTTTCTGAGGTATACTCTAAGATATAATTCTTGAACCCTAATTGCCAAGCCACGCCAAGCTGTATAGGGACAATGCATGATTATGCGTTTGTCATATTTTTGTCCCGTAAAGTGATAACGGGTCACCTGGTTGTATCATACGCGTAATTCGGTATTGGTTGATACGTTTTCCAGAATGTTCTGTGTCGCAAACAATGTAAACTGTCCAGAGGCACTTTGATAGCCTGGCAACTTCGACGCCTTTATCCAGTTACCCAACACCTAAGTTAGCTTTGGCTACTACTGCAGGAAGAACAGTATTCAATGCTTATCATTAAGCTGTGAAATCTCAACTATTACATACACCACGCCCGATAGCCCTATCCGAGGTTCTGCCCTCCCACGGTAGCCCATTACGATTTAAAGAAGTATTGGCTACCCCCGTACGGCCATTCCATGGTACTAGTGATACGATGGTTCTCTCAGCAGCATTTCCTTCCGTTGAACTATGGAGAGCTCCTTCAACAGCCGAGCAGATCCCAATCTCAACCTTTCGGCTATTGGGAGGCAACTCCGCAGTACGCCCGTACCCCTGGTGACTTTCGCCGCTCCCCCGCATCGTCCACATTTACAAGCCAATGATATGTGCTGTGCCCAACAGCCTCACTTTCTGATACCCCTCTTCTCACGTGAAATGTACTTGAGATCTGATGCTACGAATACACTCACTGTTTCCTTTTTCTTTCAGGTGAAAGATAACGAATACAATCTATCACGTGTGATATCCAAACCACTGCCGTTAACCATCATCCTTCAAGTCCACTATGTCAGATCCAGAGCAGTATACTGTCGGTTGGATATGTGCCTTGGAGACGGAATATGTTGCTGCCCGAGCTTTTCTCGATAAAAAGCATGGCCGACCGGAAACACTTTCGCCAAATGATAATAATCACTACACCCTGGGAGAAATCGGGGGCCATCAGGTGGTTATCGCGGTTCTACCAGACGGAGAATATGGAACATCATCCGCAGCTGGGGTGGCTAGGGATATGTTGCACAGCTTTCCAAACATCCGGTTTGGGCTAATGGTTGGGATTGGTGGGGGTGTTCCAACAAAACGGGACATACGTCTTGGCGACGTTGTCGTGAGCTCCTCTCGGAATGGACGTGGTGGTTTGCTTCAATATGACTTTGGCAAGGAGTTACAAGGGCAAGAATTCCATCAAACAGGGTTCTTAAACCAGCCGCCGCCGATCCTGCGTGCGGCTGTGTCTGGGCTGCAAGCGCAGTATGAGGAGGAGGGCCATCGGTTGAAGGAGAGCATACAAACTGTGCTTGAAGCCAACAAGAGACTGAAGCGAAAATATACACGACCTCCTCCCGAAACCGACAGGCTTTATGAAAGCCAGTATACTCATGTGCCAGACAGTGAGGCAAGCTGTGCTGAGCTCTGTGATGACTCCAAGAAGATTTTTCGACCGGAGCGAAGCGACGATGAGGACGATCCTGCTATCCATTATGGCTTGATAGCATCTGGAAATAAAGTGATTAAAGATGCAATATTCCGCGACAAGCTAGCGGCAGAGGAAGATGTTTTATGCTTTGAAATGGAAGCAGCTGGACTGATGAACCATTTCCCCTGTCTGGTCGTTCGTGGGGTTTGTGACTATTCGGACTCGCACAAAAGCAAGGAATGGCAAGGCCATGCTGCAATGGTGGCAGCAGCATATGCAAGAGATGTTCTATATCAAATTGTCCCTCAGAGGGTAAAGGCCGAGCGAAAGGCGTGTGAGGTTCTGGACGGTTAGTTCTAGCTCCTCTCAATCATCTCATCATGTCTAATACTTGTCACCTGTCAGGGATCCAAAATCAACTGCACAATGTATCCAGGAATGTTGATAATATTCATTCAATTGCTAGCGGATCGGCTAGGGAAATCAATGCTATGGCACAGAGTATTGACCTGAAGGAGTTACCAGTCGCTGACGGAGCTGAATTTGAAACGTATATGGACCAACATGAAGAAGAATGTCTCCCAGGAACCAGAAAGGAGCTTCTTCTTAATATTGAAGAATGGGCTGTCTCATCCGAAGGGAAATGTATTTTCTGGCTTAATGGTTTGGCCGGGACTGGCAAGTCCACAATATCACGAACTGTGGCCAAATCCTTTAAAGAGCGAGGGCGATTGGCGGCGAGCTTCTTCTTCAAGAGAGGTGGCGGAGATCGTGGCAAAGCAGCTCAATTCTTCACAACTATTACACAGCAGCTATTTACCAAAATCCCAGAAATACGCCCTGCTATCTTACAGGTAATTAGGGATAATCCAGGAATTTCTACCAAACCACTCAAGGAGCAGTTTAACGAGCTCATTTACCGACCACTCCACAGCTTGAATCGACCAGAAAATCAGAGCACACCTCTAGTGATTGTGATTGATGCGCTAGATGAATGTGAAAATGACAATGATATTAGAGCCATCCTTGAACTGTTACCACGTGTTCAGGAGTCAAACTATGCACCCTTGCGATTTTTCGTTACTAGTCGACCTGAACTACCCATCCACTTAGCCTTTCAGACAGTCAAAGGTGGCCACCAGGATTTGATTCTTCATGAGATTCCCGAGCCAATAATAGAACGCGACATATCCTTGTTCCTTGAACACAAGCTGGCTAAAATTAGGAAGGAGCGCGCTCTTTCTATGGGCTGGCCTGGAAAACCTGACATCCAAACCTTGCTTACCATGTCGGTGCCACTATTTATTTTTGCTGCCACCATCTGCCGTGTGTTTGAGGATCATAATTTGGACCCAGAGCAGTGTCTCACTGAGATCCTCAAATACCAAAGCCAAGAGTCTAAGCTGGATGGAACATACCTTCCAGTACTGGACCGCCTTGTTTCTAATTATGATGGGAAAAGACGAGAGCAATTGATTCAGGACGTTCGACAAATTGTTGGAGTGATTATCCTTCTTGAGAGTCCACTCTCCGTCACGGCCCTCTCAAAGCTCACTGGGATCACTAAATCTTCAATTAGTGCCAGGTTAAATTCGCTGCGCTCAGTCTTGAATATACCAAATAACGAGACGCTACCTGTGAGGCTCTTTCATCAATCATTTCGTGACTTTCTTCTTGACTCCAATACTCACGAGAAGACTCCATTCTGGGTTAATGAGAATGAAATAAACCAAAAATTAACAGCCTACTGTCTTTCTGTCATGCGTGGTAAGCTGAAGAAGAATATGTGCAATCTTCAAAGCTATGGAACAGAGCGAAGAAATATCGACACCCAGTCTATCAATGACTATTTGTCACCAGAGCTTCAGTATTCGTGTCGTTATTGGATTCACCATCTGGCACAAAGCAGAGATCCCAAGGGAAAGATTGATGATGTTTTGGCATTCCTTAGTAATCATTTCCTTCATTGGGTGGAGGTGATGAGCATGCTAGGCATTGTGTCAGAAGTTCTGGGAGGCATGAGTACTTTACAGTTACTAGTGCAGGTAAGCTGTTATCAGGTCTTCTGATGATTATCTATACTGAGAGTTATAGGACGATAAAGATAATTCAGAGATATCTGAGTTTCTGCATGATGCACAGCGGTTTATCCTAAGGAATAGTCAGATAGCAGATATTGCCCCGCTGCAGATCTATAGTTCTGGGCTAATCTTTGCACCGAAGTTGGCAGTAATTAGGAGGAGGTTTGAAGGAGAGCTGCCTAATTGGATACGACAATGTCCAAGGGTGGAAGAAAGCTGGAGTCCAGATCTACAGACCCTGGAGGGCCATTCAAGCTGGGTTCTGTCGGTGGCCTTATCGGCAGATGGCCGACTGGTGGCGTCTGGCTCTGATGATAAGACCATCAAGCTCTGGGATCCTAGTACAGGCGCTCTTAAGCACACCCTGGAGGGC
>JACBAD010001837.1:0-29252 GCA_014281905.1 Aspergillus hiratsukae | reverse complement strand
CCTCCCTATTCCGCAACCGCTTCGCGACCCTCCCAAACCCCATCCGCCGAACCTTCCGCGTCCTCCGCATCCTAGCCCCCATCATCCCAATCGGGATCTTCTTCTCCGAACATGTCCTCCAGGTAATGTGGGTGCGGGGGCCGTCAATGACGCCCTTCCTGAACGAGGACTACGACGCCATGCATACGAAGAGCGATATGGTGCTGGTGAATATGTGGCCGTTTGGCGGGGCGGGGTGGCCCTGGGAGCGGAAGCGGAGGTTGGAGCGGGGGATGGTTGTTACGTTTCGGTGGGTTGCCTCATTTCTACTGCTGTTGTTGCTTTGGTTTTGCTGCTGCTTTTGGGAATACGGATAGGAATAGGAGATGAATGTGCTGACGGACGGGACTAGGTCGCCTGCTAATCCGAAACACACCGCCATCAAGCGGGTTATCGGTCTCCCCGGTGATCGGATCGTGACTCGGGAACCGTGTCCGAAGGCGTCGCAGATTGTGCCGTTCAATCATGTTTGGTTGGAGGGTGATGCGGAGAATCCGAAGAAGTCGCTTGATAGTAATACGTATGGGCCTGTGAGCATTAGTCTCATCACGGGGCGAGTGATTGCCGTGCTGAGGCCGCAATTTAGGTGGCTCGATTGGCGAGGTTGGGAGAAGGGGGTTGTTGACGGTGATGGGGATCATAGGTTTGGGGAGGATTATCGCCAAGATGTACGACAACGGGTGTTGAAGGAGGCTGTCAAGCTGGAAAGGCCTCAAATAGAATAGGTAGGTCCTATGCCTCAGCTCCTTGCAAGGATGTTTTCCTAGAGCGGTAGATGCAGTGTATATAGTGTCGTGTATGAATATTAGAGTGTAAGATACATGAATGTGATCAAAGAAAACAGGCTGGCTCAAGCAGCCCTAAAGAGCTAACTCTGGCGTCCTCGCCGGTGCCGAAACGACACGCCGAATCCGCTATCTATGGTTTGATCAAGCGGATGTCTTCCGGCTTCTCCTCCTGCAATCGATCTATCTCGGATGCAATACTCATAACCCAACGATCCCTCTCTATCCGGCTCCGTGCCTTGAATACCACAGTCCGTCCAGGGACGCCGAGCGTAGACACTCGCCTTATCCTCTGCTTCGTTTTGCCTTTATTGCCGACCTCCTGTGCCCTAAAGTAATTTCTTCGTAAAGGCTGCCAGACGACGAACGTGATAGCTGTATCCTCGTCACAGGTGGTATAGGCATCGGAGGAAAGATAGATGCGGGGCAAGGCGTGGTGACCCGGATGGTTGCTGTCGAAAGTCCGGTTTGCATAGAGCAGATCGGACTCGGTCATTAGACCCGAGTAGATGTAGCAGTCTTCCAGATCCAATGTGGTTTCAATATTCTGATGAATATGGGGAATCTCGACGCCAGTACGCTTCCGCAATGAGCTACGGAAGATCAGAAGCTTCCCGGCAGCCAAAATGACCTCGCACTTCTTGAAGCTAGAGTGGCGGCGAGGTTTTCGAAAGAGCTGACCGGACATCTGCAACCTTACGGTCAGTGAATGTGATTCAATTGCACTAGCTTCGCACGGCGTACCTTGATTGTCCGGCAACCCGACAGAGTACATATATTGTGCAACAAGGGTGATGCTTCTGACTTCTTCGTTTCCACTTGCTTGGAGAACTGTCCTACCACGGATTCCGTTCCTTCATCGATGCCCAAGATATTGAGATTACTTCGCCGAATTGCCTTGAGCTCGGCCGAGTCAGCCGCAACGCGGGCTTTCCAATATCTGACTAGCGCTTCCATTCTCTTCATCCATTCGTTCCTGGTGGTCGTGTCATATGCTTGCAGTCGAACGACAAGGTCATTGTCAAGGACCATTTCGAAAGTTCGATCGTCGTCAAATTGCTTCGTTGTACCATCATCCCGATTGGTGTCCCGCGATTCAGGGTGAAAATCGACGTCCGGACCTTCGCGAATGTTTGGATCGGCAGGCGAGCTGCCACGCCACACTTGCCGTACCTCCCGAACTTTACAAAGATTGATGAAACCATCCGCGTGGGTGAGATTGTGCATGCATCTTTGTGCATGTGCATAGGCATCCTGATCATGTTCCTTCAGGTGGCCCTCATTTCCGCTGGCCATCCATATGATCTCGCCGTCCTGGATTGGAAAGGGATCAACGTCATATGAGAGAGGCATCTCGTTCAATATCTGCTGCGCTGAGGGTATGCCAGCCTCGTCCGAACAAAGCTTGGGGGGAGTAGGAGGCAGGGCTTTTGCTGGTCTGCAAAACAAAAGGTAATGATCTTGCGTGAAAAAATAGAGACGTTTAAAAAACATCCTGTTCATCCGTTGATGCACACCTCTCTGAGACGTCAAACGGACGAGGAAGCCCTCCACGGGCTCTGGCTCTTCGAGTTTCTCATCACCATTCTTGACGAATGTCTGATAGTGTTGCCTTGGCCGCAGCTGAAGCTGGTGGGTGGTTTGCATTGCAAGTGATCCGTACATCTTCTCTTCGCCCAGGCCAACCACCCACTCTAGTCTGTCGTAGCGCTTCCAGGCCAGGCCCATCTTCTCGGTTTTTGACCACTCGCGTAGCACCTCCGCCCATTGGGTGCGGTTTTCCAACATGTCCATACAGCCCCGAATGATAGACTCGGCAACATCGGTTACACGGGCTTTCGATTGACCAGATGTTCCATCGCTATTGGCCCCCTCCTGAGTCTCCCACTTGGACTCCAACTGCTCAAAAGGATTTTGAAAGACAAGAGACACCCCCAAATCAGGAACATCAATGGGTAACGAACGTGGACGGTGCTGCCCCAACATTTGATATATAAACGTGAACCACTCAGTAGCATGCACTGCTGATTTGGGCCGAATTATGTATATCTTGGTACCACGCTTGCAGGGTCTCCAAATCACAATGGTCTTGTCCAAGGAAGAGTAGAGGTTTACCTTGGTATTCTTGCGATTCAAAGCGATTTCGTGGTAAGGTTTGACCCTAGAACCTGACTTTTGTATCTCCGGAACGACTCGCGTCTTATACATCTGAAGCGCAACAGGTGACTCCCCGGCGGACGTCAGCCGACAGATAACAAGATACTCTCTCCAACTCTCTGCAACCTTCGTTTCCAACCTCAGGCTATCATTTTCAGTGTAGTCATTCGGCAGATCTCTCTGCACCGTCACCTCGACGCGAACAAGCATCCTCTCCGCTCGGATAATTTCGCCCTCTGTCAGCTTCCGCCGTTGTCGATGATTTCCCGAGAGCACATCATAGGTGTAGGCTATACGGGACATTAGCCGCTGCTGTCTGTCCATAAGCTTGTCATCCAAGTCGTAGGTTTTCACTTTTCCGGCGAGTGAAGTTACAGAATATCTATTCAGTCGAGGATCGACCACGTCGTCTTCTCTTTCACTCTGCGGCTCCTCTCGCTTAAGGCTGGCAGAAGACAAGGCTTTGAGTTTCCCTTTCCCTTTAGGACGCGAACTAGGCCTTAGCAATGCGGTTGTAGAGCCAGATTCGCTGACAGGTGCCATGGGAGTTGACTGACTCGCATCATCTTGGCCACCATCTTGGCTAGGGATACTCAGCGTTCGCCTGCTTTCTGCCTCACCAGTGCGGTCAGCTCGCTCAGCTGTTTCTAGATTGCTCTCTCTAGCCGTATAATATGCTGTCTCTGCTCCTTTCTTCTTCTTCTTCTTTCTGGTTGGTTCGTGGTTGGGCTGCGGTTGGCCCTGTTCCTGAGGCGACCCTGGAGGAGCTTCAGCCTCTGCCAGTGGATACGGTATGCATTGGAGGTCTCCAGGCTGCTCGTCGCTCCCACGATCGTCGCCTTCCTCTTCCGGGTCTTCAATCTCCACCTGAATCGTAGTATCAGCCAGTGAAGTATCCTGCCCTGGAGCAGATGACGAGGCGGCTTCTGGTTCCGACTGATCTGCGGAACGAGCGGGCGTGTCTGCGGTGAAGGTGACAGCTCTCGATGTATAGTTCCGAAAATTGAGTCTGGTTTTGTACCACTGCTTGCGGTGGTGCTGTAGCCAGCCCTCGGGAATTGGTCCGATGAAAAATCTCCTACTTGTCATGTGCAGGTGATAGTCGGAGGCATATCGCTTAAAGGCCAGTCAGCTCCTGATCATCTCCTACTCTCAAGTTGCATCTCCCCAGTAACTGATTTGCCAGATACTTACTAATTTTTCGGCCGTAAAAGATCCTGGCTCAAGCCCATGCTGGTGTTGTTGGAACACAGTTTGGGTTGTCTCCATTCTTCTGGCACTGACATTCTGATCGGCAGGGCTCTGAGTGCTCATCGGACCGCAACCCCGGATTTAGCAGAGGAAGGATTGTATGTAAAGCATTGGTGGATTAGTCTACTGTGTCTAATCGAGGCATTCTTCAAGGGATTGATTGATATTCAGGAGTGAAGGACAATCTGAAACAGCAGGGAAGCAGCTTTCCTCAGGCACAAGAGGATCCTTGATACGTCAAGGGCATGATGTCATACATCACGTGAAGTTGCATGGTTTGCTCCATGTGCTTCGTTTGCTAAGTTTGTAAGTTTGTACTGTTTGCTCAGGGGTTGCCCCGCCCCGCCCACTGTGGCTTGCGTGTACTGCTACTGGCGGTGAGTGACAGCTCAGCTGTTGTTGATAGCTGTGTCTTCCCCTCAATTTCATCATTATTTCATTTCTATCTTCTCTCCGGTTTTAGTTGTACATTTTGTCTGTTCAAATATATCTTTCACAATGGCTGCCGTTATTCCTGCTGATGGTACTTGGTTCGATACTCTCAAGAGGTCGTTTGCCGATGTTCCTGTTAACGACAACGCCATTTCGACGACTGAGTTCTTAGAGGCGGCTGAATCCTTGGTGACCCTGTTCGGTATGTCTTGACAAATTCCTACGTGCTGTTTTGAGTTTGATTCTGACCCAATGGCTGTTCTAGATCTCCTCGGTAGCAAGTGCTTTGCCCCCGTCAAGAGTGACCTCCTTGGAAACATTAAGGTATTATTCATTAAAAATGTTCATCATAGCAGGACTAACGGCGGTATAGAAAGTTAGAGAGAGGCAGCTGGCTGCCCCTGCTGAGTCTGAGACTCTCCAGGCACTTGTCCTGAACGAATTGAAGACTGGAAAGCACGTCGCCACCGAGGGATTGTTGTGGCTTGTCCGGTATGTTCTCCGCATGCACCAGCAGGTGGACACGAAATATTCAGTTATATGCCAAACGGATATTTCGAGATGACAATGTGAACAATGTGACTAACCTTGTATTCTCGGCAGTGGCCTTGATTTCACCGTTCAAGCCCTCCGCCACAACCTTGACAAGCAGACCGAACTTTCAGTTTCCTTCCGTGAAGCCTACGGCAACACACTCAAGCCTCACCACTCGTTCGTTATCAAGCCCATCTTCTCCGCCGCGATGTCTGCCACGCCCTACAGAAAGGATTTCTATGAGAAGCTCGGTAGCGACTCGGGCAAGGTGAACGCTGCTTTGACGCGGGAGGTCGAGGCTTTGGAGAGGATCGTGGCGATTCTGAACCAGTTCCTGAGCAGCAAGGAGGCGAAGTGGTAATCATCATGCTGCAGGAGTACAGCATAGACGTTTCTAGCCTTCTGCCACCGAGCCCATTTCACTGTTTGTGTTTACCAAGCGTTTAGGATTGTCAGTATGTACATATATAGGATCTGTGAGACGATAAGCTTGTGAACAAGCTTACTAGGATATAGCAGGTCTGGCAGCCGTTTGCTTTGAAAGCAACCAAGCCTTGGACATATTTTTAAGACACGCAGTATCATTATGCTGGAGCCTCTGTATTATTAACCGTAATAGATGAGGTTGCTGCTAGATGTGAAGACGGTCGAGCATTTTTTTGTAAGGGAGCTCCATTGATGAAACTATCCATTTGATAAGCAAATTGGAAACTATGAAACTCACCCCATCGCTTCGTCATCATCCTTCGGCCTATCGCTCGAGCCTGTGCAAGTAGCTGATAACAGTGTTTGCCATTGATCAGGGGAAGGAGAGATTTGAACTCAGCTAGTCCTAGAGTACTAGGTAGAAACCAAGCCAGGCCGGGGTTTATGAGAGACATTGATAGGTGCTATTTCAGGAGAAATCTTGCCAGTCAAGCGGAAGGATACCCTGCAACCCTGCTATCAGGATACTTGATATAGTGCCAGTCCTCACACATAGATCATGCCTTGTCCTCAATGCAAGTTCTGATCAAGTCAGATATATTCGCCAGATCAAATTTATCATTGACTCGGGAGTGTACATGAACTCTCCGTAGGGTAGTCGGGTAGTCAAATTCGCAGGCTTTTGCTCATCCGTCGAAACCGCAACCCTGAGGGCGGTACAGAGTCTGCCAATCGTTTCGAGATGAACGTACAGCATCAGCACGTTCATCTTGATAACAATCAGTCTTGTATCCCTAAATCTTCCGGCCGTCGCGTGCGGTGCCGAGTATGACAGCCGAAGTCTAACGCGAACCCTCCATACGGATGTTCAAATGCCAGGGACTCAGGATGCGTGCCTCAGTGCTTAAGATGTCTGATAGGGAGACGATAAACAGGGATCCATGTCACGGTCAGACCGCAGAAGATGGACCAGTCCGGCGGAGACGGAAAGGATACGACTTCCATTTTTGACGAGGGGAGGATCCACTAGCATTCTAACGTCCATTACGGATTTACGGAAGCTGACAAGCTGGCTCGAGTCGCTTGACAGTGACACGAGACAAAAATAGCTCCATTCGGAAAGTTCTTAGTACCGTAGCTTCGAGCGCCCGTCAGGGAGTCAATGGCTGGATACCTGGCAAATGGTCTCGGCCGGGAGACCGATCATTCAGTTGAAACTAAGCTTCAAAGCCATTCCTTGGAGGCTTGGAAGTAGCTTATCAACTGAGCAGGATAAACCCACGTGTGTGTATTGAATCTGAAACTCTGGATTGCATTTGCCGCTACAACCTTGAGGAAGCAAGAGGGGGCTTCCCTTTCAGACTTGCAGAGATTGCACTGGGGGCGAAGGAGCAATAAGCTTGTACCATGGTAGATAGGCAGGCTAATTAAGGTAAGCACAATAAGATAGTGGTGTGCCGTGTGTGCGGAACTGTCGATTTGGAATGTTACTTGTTATCCTCCTGATACTAGCTGATCCACAACATGGAGACGCTAGCCAACGTGCTTTAAACCAGCCGTGTCATCCATGAGGTCTCGAGGAAGTGACGCAAGACACACACGCGTGCAGACGAACTGATCAATTCAAGGTTGAAAGAAAAATGAGGTCTCGAGTTCCAAGTCCGGAATCTGGTTCCAGACGACAATACCTATCTGCCTCGTACAATTTGTAAGCACAGCTTTGCATTGCTGATCGTAAGGTCGATTATGTCGAGATTCAGGGGTACCACTCGGCATTCAGTAAGCGGCAGGGTAAAATTTCTAGAAGACCGAATCTGTCTGCAGGTTTCACGGAGATCGTCGCTATTTATGAGTTAACTGCAGCTGCAGGAGGACGATCAAAATGTTGCCCATGTCGATCGCCAAGTGAAACTGACGATTGTCTGGGAGCTCTGTTGGAAATCCTATTCTCGGAGCTCGATCGGCAGTTCACCATAGCTGAACTCTATAGAAAGGTAAAACTTTCTGTATCTTCGGACTTGAAGCGCCTCAAAATTATATTAGATTAATATCAACCCGATGCCATGTTAGCATTCCTTGTCAAAAAGTTTCAATAATATTATGCTTCGACGCTTACGCATGGAGATAGTACGTAGATAGTACTAGAATATTATGAATAATAAATATTGTTATGCACTCCTAGTCAGTGTTAGCGCGATGTTAGTGCCTGAGATGTGGACTGTCGCACTCGTAACCAAACTAAAAGGGCCCTTCTTTTGCCCACGCCGGCAAAGATCTTCATGGGCCAATGCGTGCAATTTTGCTTATATTTGCTTGAAACCCCGTTTCCGCAGCTAAGTGTCAAAGTGATCCTATCTCAGGATCTTGAACGAACTACTGTTCATATTACTAGAAAAGCAGGGTTCAGGCAGGGTTAATAGAGTGTAAAATGGTCCAACTTTAACTGTATGCAGATGCAGAACTTTTTGTTTGTCTCAGATGATTCAGATTGATATCTTCCAACCTGTCGGTAATAATAATTGATTGATAATGTTCATGATTGAGTTTCATGACTTCCCGGCAGTCTCCGTCACGGCGTCACCACGGACTTCGGACTTCCATCCTGGCATCCAGTAGTAGTGGCGTCCCACGCAACTCGCAAGACCTGAACTGGCTGGTCCGCTGGTTGTTTGACCGTCTGTGCCCCATCTCTCGATGATTGACGAACAAAAGTCACCAGAATCGAGATTCCGATGGCGAGTGCCCACTTTCCTCTTCTAGCCTACGTCCGTCGGTCGTAGTCCAGACTCCACAAGATGGTGGTACAATGGCTATGTTACCTCGTATTTGATTATGTAGATACTAGATAGTCTCGGCCTGGTGACCTTATTAGTAGAAAATAACGCGTCGCTAATTTCCTTCAACTATCGGAATTGCTGTGGCACGAGCGGCTTCAACCTGCAGAGACAACATAGTGCATATGCTGTTCTTGGCATTTGGCACGTTCGTTGATCGTTCCCAGGCTCGATCTCGCTTACAGTACTCCTCCTTGGCAGCCCTCTAAACCTAGGTACCGAGTACCGAGTAGCAACCTAGGCTTTAGATCAGCCTTGGCCTTTGACGACAGCGATACTTACCCCAAGCCAGGAGGATTTCGCCATGTGAAAAGAAGAAGAAAAGGAGTTTATGACCTTGCGAGCACTAGATTTGCTGTTTCTGGCTCTGCTTTTCGTCCGATCCCAGCTATGCTTCCCCTTTTTTAGTGTGCATTTGTGCATTATTGTATATGACTATATGCAGCCATTATTAGCAGCTACCACTAGACTACTCCGTACTGAGCACTGAATGTCACCGGTCTTTGAAATGAATCTCCACTGCTCTTAAACCAAGTCAACATGGTTGGCTCCATTTGGTATTTCACCAGTCACGACCAAAGTTAATGGCAAATGCTAATCGCCACTCTGACAGGGAAGGTTCTGAGTGCCGGAATTGACTTTGCCTTATCCTATGCGGCTATTATTATGTGCAGGATGTTTACTGTAACAGTGTTAGTAATTTGGGTCTCTTTTCCCTTAAGAACGACCATGATCCACATTTAATTAATGAAACCTTCTGGGACTTCGAGAGAGACTCCAACTCAAGTTGGACCCTCGTGCTCATATTGTCGCCCTGTCATTGAGATCATGCGATCAGGTTTACAGTCATGAGGAGTTATCCATAGGCAACTTGTCAACCGCCTGTCATCATGCTGTATTTTCCAGATCGCAGCGCGTCGATCTTTATCGTCACTACTGTCTTTTTGGGTCTGTCCTTCATCGCTGTGTGCTTACGATGCTTTGTCCGGTTGAGGTTGGTCAAGGCCTTTGGTTGGGATGACACTATCATGGTGGCCGCTATGGTATGCGTGTTCTCCATACTCTGCGAGAACTTCGGACTCACTCTCTCGCAGGCCTTAAACATCTTGTTCGCCTTATGCGGTATAACAGGCTCCCTATATGGAATGGGTCGGAAAATGGTCAATGTGCATGAAGATGAACTCTCGACAGCACTATTTGTATGTCTTTCAGAACACCTTGACTGTGGCCTCTGCGCTAGTAGATTCAGCATGCTTAGCTCGTCTTTTTACAGTGGTGGTGGCTTGGTCAGACAAGCTACGTAGTTACGGTCGTGGTCGCCAAAATCTCAATCGCCGTAGCCCTCCTCCGTCTCACGGTGACAAAGATGCATACAATCCTTCTGTGGACTGTCATTGGAGTGACGATCGTTGTTGGTATTGTGTTCTGGTTCGTCCTGACTTTGCAATGCAAACCGGTGGACTATTTCTGGAACCGAAGGGCGCCTAATGCGAAAGGAACCTGCTTGAGTACGGACACTATCATTGACATCGCCTACCTTTACAGTGTAACTGCCACACTGTGCGACTTTGTTCTGGGTCTTTTGCCCATCTCGCTCGTCTGGAATCTCCAAATGACGCCGAAGACAAAAACTGCATTGGCTGCTATTCTGAGTATGGGATGCATGTACGTTTTATCTCCATGTCGCTTCTCGTTTGCCTCGAGGTTGTTTTCTAACTCTTGCTCAGAGCCAGCGCTGCCGTCATCGTTCGTATCCCTTACCTTCACTTATACAAAGACCCCGACTTCCTGTGTAAGTCTCCCCGGCGAATGATTCTATATCGCTCTAACCTCGGCTGACTTCGCACAGACGCAACAACGGACATCAGTATCTGGTCTAACGTCGAGGCATCGCTGGGTATAATGGCCGGTAGTCTCGTGACTCTCCGTCCACTCTTCCGTTGGTTCCGTGGCGCCAGTTACGGAAGAAGCAGAACTACCAAGAAGACATTCGGCAGCGTGCCCCTCTCGAGTATGAACGGGACCGGCACCGGGACACGCCAATCGAAGCACGACCGAAACGCGACGCAGTACTGGCGACCTGACGTATATCCCTCTGAGTCGCAGGGCGTCGTCACGACTGTCCAGACTTCCTCCCACGGAAGCAAGAGTAGCAGCCAGGAGGACTTGAATCCAACGCAGGGGACTTTGCATGGTGTGAATGTACACAAATCTTTTCTGGTGACTTCGGATGATGTATGATGCGAGGCAGGTCTCCTATCTTGCTACAACAATCAATTTATGGGCTTTCATTTTGTCAAACGGCAAAATCAGTTGCGCTAGCTTGTAAAAGATGGCAAATGCCTTTGCAACTCCCAGCATTTGCTGTTATGCAAAATCCCTACTGCTCCAACCAAGAGTCCGTGGGCAGTAGCCTATTAGGAGCGAATTTAGTGTGGCCTGAGTCTTTGTGTTGCAGTGGCGCATAGTATACCTAGGTCAGCACCAGTTAAGTTGCACATAAGAAACGTCCATGCCCTTATGCCGGGTTCATCCACGTCCTCAAGCGATGGAAGTGGCCAAGAACCCAGAAGAAAAGCATAACTTCATGATTATTGGTCAACAAAATTGATACATTCAGGGACAGGGAAATACCTTTCTCCGAAGTTCCGGCACGTGGCGTCAGCCAATCGGCGGCATCGGTGGCAAAGCAACAAACCAACATTTCATCCTCAAGCGGCGCAATTCAAAAAGGGAATCCAAAGGTGGCTTCTTCGCGACCTTTTCCTATCTCTCGTTCCTGGACATCTACGGACTTTTGAGGCACTGTCAGGTTATCTCTCCTAAGTCCTAGTCCTATGATTTACTGAACGAGAAACTTAATCATCAATCTGCGTCGTTTGACCGTCGTGGTCATTCGAGTGTCACCATGTTAGTCCCACATCATCGATCTGTCGCGTGCAATGACCATTCTACTGACCAGTGCTTAGGGCTAAACTCGTGGACGATCCCCAAATCAAGTATGCGTCGCTGCATAACCCTCTCCCTACTCAACTTCACACCTATGTGTGGCCTTTCCTGATTATCTGGCCCGCCTTCTTCGCCGTCTACCTCTCTCCTGAGCGCTACGATAAATACATTCAAGGACAAGAATGGACCTTCGTCTGGTCCGGATCGATCATCACGGTTCAGTCTCTTCTCTGGTTGATGACAAAATGGAATATCAACATCCAAACCCTGTTCACCGCGACCAGGGCCCGATCTCTCGACTCTGCGCAGCTTATCAAAGTGATTCCCATAGCCAACGCTGGCTCTGCCGAGATCTGCCCTCTGCATCGTGACACAATGGGTGGAAAGAAGACATTTTCGTTCCTCTTCCAGAAGCGCCGCTTTCTCTACTACCCGGAGCGCCAATGTTTCGCGCCCTTGTCGTACGTCCTCGACGCGGAGCCCAAGCCTGCCATCAAATTCTTTCAGCAAACCCAGGGTTTGACCTCGAAGGAGGAGATCGATCGCATCCAGCATCACTACGGAGACAACACGTTCGATATCCCTGTCCCGACATTCGTGGAGCTATTCAAGGAGCATGCGGTGGCGCCCTTCTTTGTTTTCCAGGTCTTCTGCGTTGGCTTGTGGATGCTGGACGAATACTGGTACTATTCTTTGTTCACGCTCTTCATGCTGGTTGTGTTCGAGAGCACCGTCGTGTGGCAACGTCAGAGAACCCTCAACGAGTTCCGCGGCATGAACATCAAGCCTTACGATGTCTGGGTGTACCGGCAGAGGAAGTGGCAAGAACTAACCAGCGACAAGCTTCTGCCTGGAGATCTGATGTCCGTCAATCGCACCAAGGAAGATAGCGGCGTTGCCTGTGACATTCTCTTGGTCGAAGGTAGCGCGATTGTCAACGAGGCCATGCTGTCCGGCGAAAGTACGCCGCTCCTGAAGGAGTCGATCCAGCTTAGACCCGGAGACGACTTGATTGAGCCGGACGGTTTGGACAAGAACGCTTTTGTTCACGGAGGAACCAAGGTATTGCAAATCACCCATCACAATTCGAACGGGGAAGGTTCGGAGAATGCGCAGAAACTTCCATCGGGGGTTCCCCTTCCTCCAGACAATGGCGCCATTGGTGTGGTTGTGAAGACCGGGTTCGAGACCAGCCAGGGAAGCCTTGTTCGTACCATGATTTATTCCACCGAACGTGTCTCCGCCAACAACGTCGAAGCCCTGCTGTTCATTCTTTTCCTCCTGATCTTCGCGATTGCTGCTGCATGGTATGTGTGGCAGGAAGGTGTGGCGAAGGATCGCAAGAGGTCAAAGTTGCTTCTTGATTGCGTCCTTATCGTCACTAGCGTCGTTCCCCCCGAACTGCCTATGGAACTCAGTCTTGCGGTCAACACGAGTCTGGCTGCACTGAGCAAGTATGCAATTTTCTGCACGGAGCCTTTCCGTATTCCCTTCGCAGGACGTGTCGATGTCGCTTGTTTTGACAAGACCGGCACATTAACCGGCGAGGATCTGGTTGTCGACGGTATTGCTGGGCTCACCCTGGGCCATGAGGGTGCCAAGGTTGGAAAGGATGGCGCTCACACGGAACTTGCCAAGCCTGCTGATATCAGGTTCGACACCACACTTGTGCTTGCGAGTGCTCACGCTCTGGTCAAATTGGATGAAGGCGAAGTTGTCGGCGACCCCATGGAGAAGGCGACGTTGCAGTGGCTCGGCTGGACTCTGGGCAGGAATGACACTCTCAAGAGCAAGGCTGCTCAGCCCGCAGGCCCGCGCGCACTTGAGTCTGTGCAGATCAAGAGACGGTTCCAATTTTCTTCCGCCCTCAAGCGTCAAAGCACAATTGCTACAGTGGTGACGACCGATCGTAAGACGTCTAAGAAGACCAAGGCAACCTTCGTGGGTGTCAAGGGTGCTCCTGAGACTATCAGAACTATGTTGGTCAACACACCTCCGCACTATGAAGAGACCTTCAAGTACTTTACTCGGAATGGTGCTCGTGTTCTTGCCCTCGCGTACAAGTATCTCTCTGCCGAATCCGAGTTGTCTCAGGGACGCATTAACGGTTATGTTCGGGAAGAAATCGAGGCTAACCTGAACTTTGCCGGTTTCCTTGTCCTTCAATGTCCTTTGAAAGAAGACGCTATCAAGTCGGTGCGTATGCTGAATGAGAGCAGCCATCGTGTGGTCATGATCACCGGGGACAACCCCTTGACCGCCGTTCACGTCGCGCGACAAGTTGAGATTGTGGACCGTGACGTCCTTATCCTCGATGCTCCCGAGAACGACACATCCGGTACAAGACTAGTGTGGAGATCCATCGACGACAACTTCAACCGTGACGTGGATCCGACTCAGGACTTGGACCCCGAGATCCTCGAAACAAAGGATATCTGCATCACCGGTTACGCTTTGGCTAAATTCAAGGGTCAGAAGGCTTTCTCAACGCTTCTGCGTCACACATGGGTCTACGCTCGCGTTTCCCCCAAGCAGAAGGAAGATATTCTTCTTGGACTCAAGGATGCTGGATACACCACTCTGATGTGTGGTGACGGAACCAACGACGTCGGAGCCTTGAAGCAGGCCCACGTCGGTGTCGCGCTGCTGAATGGGTCTCCTGAGGATCTTGCGAAGATTGCCGAACACTACCGCACGACGAAGATGAAGGAAATCTACGAGAAGCAGGTAGCCATGATGCAACGTTTCAACCAGCCAGCCCCGCCTGTTCCTGTCCAGATTGCGCATCTCTACCCCCCGGGACCGCGCAACCCGCACTATGAGAAGGCTATGGAAAGGGAGGCACAACGCAAGGGTGCCGCCACGCTGGCGACGGCAGGAAACACGCAAGAGCATATCCCCACCATCACCTCGCCTGGCGCGCAAGCTCTGCAGCAATCCAATGCCAACATTACTCCTCAGCAACAGCGACAGCAGCAAGCTTCCATGGCAGCTGCCGGCTTCGCAGACAAACTCACGTCTTCCATGTTGGAGCAGGAATTGGATGACAGCGAGCCCCCTACGATCAAGCTGGGAGATGCTTCGGTCGCTGCACCCTTCACCAGCAAGCTAGCTAATGTTATCGCGATCCCCAATATCCTGCGTCAAGGTCGTTGTACCCTGGTGGCGACCATTCAGATGTACAAGATCCTTGCCCTGAACTGCCTGATCAGCGCCTACAGTTTGAGTGTCATCTACCTAGACGGTATCAAGTTTGGTGATGGTCAAGTCACCATCAGCGGCATGCTCATGAGTGTTTGCTTCCTTTCGATTTCCCGAGCAAAGGTAAGTTTACATGGTGCGACATATATTCCTTATGCTAACTTTTGTTTCAGTCCGTGGAGGGTTTGTCGAAAGAGCGACCCCAGCCGAACATTTTCAACGTGTACATCATCGGCTCCGTCCTCGGCCAGTTTGCCATCCATATTGCTACTCTGATCTACGTGTCGAACTATGTCTATTCCATCGAACCGTAAGTACCCTGTGCCGGTAATGGTGAGTTCATGTTGCTAACAGTTCATCAGGAGGAAATCCGACATCGATCTGGAGGGTGAATTCGAGCCATCGCTACTCAACAGCGCCATCTACCTCCTCCAGCTTATCCAACAGATCTCCACATTCTCCATCAACTACCAGGGCCGACCCTTCCGAGAGTCCATCCGCGAGAACAAGGCGATGTACTGGGGCTTGATTGCCGCATCTGGCGTCGCCTTCTCCTGTGCCACCGAGTTCATTCCCGAATTGAATGAGAAGCTGCGCCTTGTTCCATTCAGCACCGAGTTCAAACTCACCCTGACTGTGTTGATGGTTATTGACTACGCCGGTTGCTGGATCATTGAAAACGTGCTGAAGAACCTGTTCAGTGATTTCCGGCCCAAGGACATTGCTGTCCGCCGGCCCGATCAACTGCAGCGCGAGACGGAGCGCAAGAAGCAGGAGGAGTTGGATGGTCAGGCAGAGAAGGAGCTACAGAGAAAGGTCTAGAGCAGAGCTTTTGGAGTTTTTATTGAATTCATCGTTAGAATGATGTGGAGCGGCTAGACGTCTAGACTATCTCTTCGTCTTCGAACATACGCAGAGCGCGTCGTTCGCTTGTGTATAAATGCGCCTTATATTTTGATGCTTAGAAGAATATGACCGTGTTATTCTGCAGATTCTCTCGTTGGCTTCGACGTACGAAGGGGGTGGTCGGTCCACGAAAGGAATACAATGTGGTTTACATCCCGAATCACTAAAAGATTTGCTGACCAAACCGCAGGTAGATTTTGAGGTTTGATACGTAGAGTTGTCCGTGGCGTATCCACATGGCAAGAATCACAATCATCGGCGCAACTCGAGAACAAGATAGAAACTCATTGATTGAAGAATATCACAGAACGAAATGGCATTCAGCATGATGCAAATGCGGCACAATTTGCGGCTCATCTTTACCACAATGTGCCACTGTCGACATCTGTATGTACCATCTCGTTCTCAGCCATCCAGAAGACGTGATCTACAAATCTTCCCAAACAGGGAATACCCGCACATCTGGTGGTGGCTCTTGAGCCTCTCGGCCACTCCGAGATATATCATCGGAGTCTAGAACCAGGCTGGTGGTCTGGAAAGAGATCCGTTCCCACGGAAGGAGGCGTTTCGAAAGCCAAGGAAGGCATTTTCAACGAATATCAGAGTCGGACGCGTTCCTTGGGCTCGATTCCGGCCAGTCGCGTCTCATTGCCGCTGAGGTGTTGACGCCGCCCGTGATGTCAGAAAGGGATCATTGCTGTGCTATCCACCGCCACGAGGGATAATATAAGGCACGCCGAGGCAGGCTCCAGATAGAGTTTTTCTTCTCTGGATCAGATCAGATTCTGCGTATCAATCAGGCTGAGTCTCTGCGATATATATATAAAAAGAAAAAGCTATATTCTTTAGCAAGTTGTGATAAACAACATCAAGCAATCATCATGACCGATTACACCGATACCACCGGAAGGACCGACACCTATGACAACACGGGCGCTACAACGGGTTACGGTACCACGGGAACCACCTATGACAACACTACAGGCTATGGCACCACGGACACAGGCTATGGCGGCACGGCTGGGACCACGGGCTACGGCACCAGGGGCTACGGCACCACCGGCACCACGGGGTACGGCACCACCGGCACCACTGCCGGGACATACGGCACCACCTACGACAACGGCTACGGCACCACCGCCTACGATCCCAGCACTGGAGCGTACGACCAGCACATGGACTATCGTACCGATGGCGCGACGCGGCATCACCGTGAGAGATTGAATCCCAGCGGTACATATCGACACCGCGATGTCGATCGCCGCGATGACGGCACCACTCGCGTCCATAGGGAATACGACAACCCTAATACCGGGACTAGCTACCACCGGGACTATGAGCGATAGCAAATGGGAGGATATGGATACGGAGGATAGGCTTTGGGAGGAATGGAGATGGGTCTTGGCGCACGCTGGCAGTACATAGGGGGATTGCATCTGGGTATATATGCATTTGACGTTTGATCGGGAGGAGTTGAAAAGTAAAGAAAATTTTGGGGTTTCAAAACAGAAAAAAAGTTTGAAAAAGTGATGAAAAAACACAAAAAAATCTGACGTTTGTTTGTTTTCTGCTTTTTCGTCTTGTTATTTAGCGATATAGAAATATTACGATCGTTATGAACCCCACCTCATTTCAATTGTAATAAAGTAAAGCGATCAGCTTCTGAAATTAGGACCAGGTGTAGTAGTGATTTTGAAGCAATACAGAGTGATGATGTGCTGGCGGAGATACTGCTGCCTTAACACCTAAAGCCTAAGGCATTAATTGCTGCCTCAGGCTGGTAACTCCCCCCTCAATTAAGCTCCCAGCCTGAGCTGCAGGCTACGCTCATCATCGCCTTGCGCCCCAACCCTCCAACAACCCGCCCTGTCTTACCACTTGTCGCGGGTCCATCTCCCATGCTCCCATAAACCGCATCTAATCATGTCCCGGAGGACGCTGGGTGGAGGTCGTGTCCTGGGCACTCCGAACGCTCTCGCAGCAGCTGCATCGACGGCGTCTCCGCAACAGAAGCCGAGCATCTTATCGCCGTCCGCCAGCAGCGTCTCCCTCAGTTCCCAGGCTTCCGCCTCCCAGTTCTCATCCGAAACGCAAGACCTCACTTCTCGGATTTCTCTGGAAAATGGTGCGACGTCTATATCCGCGGCCCCGGCGGCTACCGGAGCTCAGCTTGCTTGTCCGATCTGTAATGAGGAGATGGTATGGTCTACGCCCCTCGCCTCGCCTCCCGCTGTTCCGGCTGTGTTTCAAACAAGTGATCTTGCGATAAGCTAACAAGCTACAGGTAACTCTTTTGCAGTTGAATAGGTATTTGTTTAGATACGCTGTATCCGCCACGTGAGCCTAACAATAACTCAGACACCTCGATGACGTACATCAAAACCTCGAAGACGATCGGCAAGATGAAGTCAAGGATTGGTTCAAGGTGCAGATGGAAAAGGCGAAGCGCTTCCAGCCTCTAGCTGTATTAAATCAGAAACTAAAAGGGCTGGACGTCTTCGAGTCGAACGAGAACCATCATCCCTCCGTCGGTCCAAGTCGACCCGCTGCGCCCCAGCCGGGTTACAACGAGCCACCGAGAATACTGGACCCTGAAGACATCATCACAAAGGATCACTGGCAGGTTCGGGAATTATATGATATCTGTCTGGAGCCGTCGTGCGGGAAACGCCTGAATGCCACCAATGGCTGCGTCAACTGTCGCAAATGCGGGAAGCTCTTCTGCGAGGAGCATACCATGTACCAGATGAAACTGTCCAGATCGGCGCAGCACGAGCCGGTGCGGGGTTTGTGGTATAGGGTTTGTGAGACGTGTTATAAATCAAGGGAGGGGTACAACGACCATAATGGTACGTTGCCATGGCTTATGATCGTCTCGTGGCAGTGCTAACGAATCAGGCCTGGTCCGAGACCGAATGGACGAATTCAAGGCTGTGAGGAAGCAGACTGTTGACAAAGCCACGCTGGAAATTTCTCGGCTGGAAAAGCGATTGACACGGCTCACCCAGCTACTAGCGGGTCTGCCTCCGGAGCAGATACAATCAGGCGGAGCCAAGCGCTGGCCAATTGCATGGCAGAACGACCAACGGAAAGCGCTCGAGCAGACTATCGTTAGCTGGCAGGATGACGCTGGCGTACTTAGGTGTCCCTTCTGCCAGCAGGAGTTCACCAGTTATACCTTTCGCAGACACCATTGCCGAACCTGCGGGCGGGTCGTATGCGGTGACCCTGCGACTGGATGTTCTGGTGAAGTTCCTCTTAGTATAACGCCTCGTACGTATCCCTTCAGGCTGTTACCGTCGTTTTGCTAATTGAATAGTGGCCAACGCGACTGGAGAAAAGTCACCGAATGCGGGTGCTGTCAATGTTGACATAAGGCTTTGCAAGGAGTGTAAATCGACCCTGTTCGACCGACGGGACTTTCAAGCAGATATCATGCGCAGATCTCCGGACGTCAGAGCGTACGAGAATCTGGCGCAATTTGAGAGGGGCATTCGGCTGCTCTTGCCGAAATTTCAGAACATCCTCACAACTTTGCAGTATGTCGCAAATCTAATCATCATGCTATATCTAACATCATCCTTATATAGAGACCCAAGACGGCCCCCTTCTGCGGCCCAGATTGCTGAAGCCTCGAAAGTCCGGAAACGACTTACTGATTCCTTCTCCCAGTACGATGTCGCCGCCAGGCGTATTCGTGATCTGCCAACCGACTCGCCAACACAACAGCGACTTCAAAAGGCCATCTATCAACAAGCTACTAACTTCCTGCACCTTCACATGCTGCCGCTGAAATCTTTGCCGAAGATTCTCAGGCAAGCAACAACAAACGGGCGACCTGCAAGCCCGGCCAGCTCCATTGGGACTCCGCCTAATCATGCAGTGGGTGGTCAGCGACCAAGAGAGTCGGCACTCGCGTCTGTCAAGTATAACGGCATAGCTGTCAGCGGGAGTAATACCAGCCTAGCAAGCGACACGAGTAGTGCCGTCTCTGCATTGGAAGCAGAGGAGAAGGCACTGCGTGAACGCCTTATCGTCCTCGAAGAGCAAAAATTCTTCGTTTCAGAAATGATCGCGGATGCGAATAGACGTCGCAAATTCGACGAGGTCAGCAGCCTTGCCATGAATGTCGAGGATTTGAGTCGGGAGATAGACCGGATCAACGGCATGCTGGCTGCACTTGACTTTGAGGGCGTATATACCAACCAGCTTCGTGCGTAGTCCGGGGCCCCTGCTTCTTCTTCCTGAATTCTTCTGGGTGGTATTATTTTGCTTCTATATTCTGTCCGGTGTCTCATTGGTTATTGATTCAGCATGGCGTTTGGTATTGCATAGCATGAGGCGTTCCTGGGTATAACATGTGCTATTGAGCTTGTATCTATCATATCCGTTCAATTTTAGCCAGTTGATGAGTAAGTATTTCTCGACAGTCTTGCCGTAGAGGAAACAGGAACAGTGCTCGAGGTTAATTGAATCTGGTTCACGATTGCGTTCCATGCCAGCATGTCTTGGTCAAAACTATCCGAGTCCTACATCAAGTTCTTGACGTGTGTCACAATTTTTGAGATACGTATCTCCAACCAGCTACACAATGCGCATCATCACGTGAGCGATCTGACAGCGGCAGCTAGCCAAGACGGCGCCGCACCTTATTTGGACCGCTTGTCCCAGGGTACTTCCTGGAGCGCACCGTGTATTCCAGCTGGTCTTTTGTCCTCATCTATCGGGATTGCTCGCAGGGGACACATTCCATAATCGTCCAAGTTCAAGTCAGAGGAGAGTGGAAGAAAATCAACTGCCAAGAGGTATGATTTGATAACTGTTGATATCGCAACTATTCAAAGTCGGCGCTAAGTGGAGCAGCTTATAACCTTAATTCAGCGAGGTAGACGAACCAACAACGGCTGCCCGCTTAACATCATGGTACGTATACCCCCTTCCTTATTTATCGTATGCTAAGAAAAATTTCTGACCTAGGAACAGGTTTGGCCCAGGCGTATATTCTCCGTAGCCTGCTGTCATCCCCTGCAAAAGTCCCCTGGCTTGCACCTAGGGTCTGCCGAATTTCGATACCCACCAATCACCAACAACATCGGAGTATATCTACACGGAGGAACTTCGGTATGAAATCAAATCATTCTGACAATCGATTCACCGTCAAGGTCCAAGGCCCCCACGAAACCGAATGCGAAGACCATAGGGACCACCTTCTCGGACAGCTGGAAAAGATCCCGCGGGACATCCAGTTTCTCCAAATAACCGAAGATACACCATCAGATATCGAATGGGCGCTACTCAGCAATCATTTCAGCAACATCAAGGATCTGGAGATGAGCACTGGTTTCAACGATGATCTGAATGATGCGGAACTACCGACCCACTGGCCGCTGGAACGGCTTCTTGTTAGCGACGCCTGCGCAGAAGTCTTTCGCTGTCCGTTCGTCCTCGAAGGAAGGGTCAAGCATTTTGTTCTGCTAGGGACTTCTGGACTACGGTTTGAAGGGCCGACTAGTGCTGAGCTGTATCGTGCGGACAAGGAAGCGATTGCCCGGGGAGAAAAAGAAGCCAAGTACATGACTGTCCGCGAAGGAACGCCCGAAGAGAAGAAGATTGAGTTGACATACCTTCCGGAACTCGTCGCGGAGTCAATGAATAAGCGGTATGCAGGGACGCGCTGCCCAAAGATACTGTTCACCGACAGTGACCTACCGCTTCTCCCCAAGGAAGTGCCAACGAAGATGGCGAAGTTGGAAATACTCGAAAACGATGCTTTCGATACCTTTAACCGCATGACCCTTGCTCTTCCCCATGTCGTAGAGAACCTGTCTACGCTCAACATTCGCTCCACTCGTGGCTTAGATTTCCATTTCACGACTGAAGAGCTGTTCGCCTGTCATCTCCCGCAGCTTCCCAAGTTGAGAACCTTAGTTCTCTCCGTGGGTGATATCTTCAAGGATGAAACCCTCCTTCCAACACTCTACACCCTGTTTCCCCCGAATCTCTCCACACTACGCTTTCGAGGCCCCACATCGCTTGGCAGGTCCAGTGAATGGACCAACTGGGTGAAAGCCTTTGCGGCTCCGGACTTTCTGCCAAACTTGAAACGACTGAGCTTCGTACTAGATTTACACTATGAGGCTCCAGAGGAAGACACCTCCAGGAGGAAGCTTGCCATCGCACCTGAGGATATTCTCCGCGATGCGCAGGATGCGTGTAAACAGCTGTATGGGGCTGTTGAGCAGCGTGGGGTTGTTGTTGAACCGTTTCAGGATAAATGGACTGATCGCTGGGCTTATCTCACGCAGGTTGATGAGCGGTGGATGCGACTTTGATTGGTTCAGCTTGTGATGATGGGCTATGTACTTGTAAATAAGAACTCCACTCAGATGTATTTTTATTTAAGAGACTCCCCTCAATCAATTGTTGAACTTCATAAACTGAGTAGTGTGTATCAAGATAATAGTACTGCCTATAACTATTGCTCTATATTATAATACATTGCATATTGTTGTAAAAAGAGTGCTTACTAGAGAAACCATCTCCATTCTATTTCTCTGCTACTTGCAACTCAGGATATAATATTGTACACTATCCATTTGGTGGTGTATGCTAGCTTATCATAACACCACCATGCAATGTTTTATCAAGACTAACAGTGAATGATCCAGCAAGCTCTTTCTGGTAGTCACTGGTCAGAGATATTCAAACACAATGATGGCAGCCATAAGACACCAAAAAGCCAGAGGAGTCAGTAACCTATTAAGACAACTTACTCAGCAGAAACATATTCTTGGCTGATCTCTATTGCATTAAACCCATCTGTGGCTTAATCCCTATTTCATCCACTAGAGAAACAGTTTTAGGGGCCCTCAAAGTCAACGGCTGTATCCATGAGAATTGATCTAGTGCTGGATTGGTCTGAATACATAAAGAGGCTATTAATGCTTTAGTTAAAGTAGGTGCCCTAAAAGTAGAATATAAGGTGAAAAAAATAAAAATAATACAAATAAAAATCTATTGCCAAACTCCAAGGCATTCAACAGACAGTAAAAGTCGTCTGGGTCGAATCCTGCATAACAGCAGCCATGGCCACATCCCACAACTATTTCAGTTTCGTCGATGTCGCAGAAGAGCGCAGACGCATGTCTTAATCCCACTTTCTGCAATATATTAGCGTCTGTGCTCCGATCCCTGGGACCCTGAGGAGCCGTCTATCACCATCATCTTAGGCTTTCACACTAAGGGTGCAAAGTCACTCGAAAGACCAAGATATGAAAGTGCATTGACTAAATTGATCCTTTGCATTTGCATTACAGCGTGGGAAAACCTATATGCCAAGGGGAAATAAACCCCCCCATGCAAAGGAGGAAACCAACACGGTCAACCCTGAGCAGAGCAAAATGCCCTCAATTCAAGTCCTAATCCCGACGCTCGATGGTCCTGCACACTTGGCATGAGGCGAGAGTATGGTCTATCGCCGGCACTTGACAGAACCCACGTACACAGGAGGATCAATACGGTACTTTCCGGGCCGGTATGTGGAGAGCTCCTCATTGCAATCATCATCCCTATTAGGCAGATTAGCCTTGTCTTTTCTATCCCTGCACCTGCAGACATGGACATACTTGTAGAGAGCACACGTAGACGGGACCCTGATCTGAACAAGTTTCACGTCGCTATCTCACTGTCAGATATCCCGCGCCAATGTAGAGGTCAATTGACGGCCGTACTCAACGCTGACAGTCTCGCATTTATGATAGGATACTTCGAAAGTCTCGGGGAGGGCAAAGGGCCCATAACTTAGTGTCACCTGTCTACCATCAGCACAGAAGATGAAACACCTGGATTATGGGACTGTGTAGTGACAGATGGCGGCCACAGAGAGTGAAACATGGGTTAAGTTTTAGGCTTGGGAAGGGGTTTGGGTAACTTAGGTTCTCTCTCACATGGGTATCTATGGCAGAAACCCCGGCCGTCAGCAACATAAGGCTGGCAAAGATTCTCAGGAGTGCATTGTGATTGTTAAAAGGGGTGTTTGGGATAAAAATAAAACTGGATGCAATAGAATCAAACTTGTGATTGAATGACTGAATTAATATCTGCATGGAGAGAAATGAAGTGGAATTTATAGACTTAGCCCTGGGAAACAGAGATCCTAGAAAAGAATTGCTTCTCCTAACACCATTAGGAATGTGAAATACCTTGCATTTTAGAAATGTGCATTGGTCATGTTATTAAAATATGTCAGCCAGCCACAGAAGATCTTAACCTGGATATGTCCTCTAAGCCATAGCCACTGCTATAAGGTGCTGCAAGGGAGAGTAGATAATGGGACACATCACACATGACACCGAGAACTACGTATTTGTAAAATGTACTTGAGATACCCCACTCAATTTCTGTATCTCTACATGACTTGAGAGTTTAGTTTACTTTCTTTTCTTGTGGGCTAACTCAGCACTAGCTACTTGCTGCTTGAAGTGTGGAAAAAAGCAAGCATAAGCTTCATGTGACCATGTATGAGAAGCATGCTCTGCATAGTTGAGTCAAGTCTCCTTTGGCCTCTATCTACCCAGGCAAAGTAACCAACGCCGCCATCTGCACCAACTTATCCTTCGAAAACCTCCCAGCACCACTCCCCTCATATACACCGCCATTCCCCTCAAAACCCATCCTCACAGCTGCCAACACATCCCACAGATGCATGGGGATCTGTGCAATAACTCCATACAATAGGCTGAAAGAATAACCATGTCTGAAGTATGACATTACACAAGCCATCATTGGTCTTTAGCTTCACTAAGGGCTTTCTGAGATCCTCTAAAGCTTAAATTGCACCTATATACAAGGTCTTAAGATCCCCACTCATGTTAACTAACAAAGGTAAAGGATGCATTCCCTATTATGTTTAGTCAAGAGGCTGCATACTATGTCACATGAATAAAATGGCCTGTTCCAGACTAAAGTGATCGCCTTTTGCAGCAAACTATTGAAGTCTAATACCACTAGGTTACAACTTACAAGGCGTCTGCATGGTGTATTTACTCTACTAATTATATGTCCATAGTCATATTAATAATCTTTTAACATAAACTGACTTGATCCAGTCACCTGGTCATAGAGGATCAAAGTATATCACCCTTTCCTAACCGCATGCAGCGGAACTAAAGAAACGAATGGCATCCATTACTACATCCTATTTAAGGCATACGGAGCATCAAGGCAGCCACTAGATTGGTGCTGCAGTTAGCATCCCGAGGTATACTTTGACATATCTAGAGAGTTTCGTGACGACGATGTATATCTCAGATTGATTAGCAAGGCAGAGCAACCAAATACCACCATGGAAGCCTTGCCAACACGCAGGCTTTGGCGAGCGAGATGCAGCAGCGTCAGTGAGGTTGGGCAGCCAACCGGAGAGGGCCACGTCCTCCATAATGACTTGTGCACCTGTTACAGATTTTGAAGCTCCCGAATCTGGCCAAAATATTATAGGCTATTCAACCTCATCTACTGTACTGAAGAGAATATCTCCTCCCATACCTCCACCGCCTGCACCACAGTATCATGGGCCGTTCCATCGACCGTGCAGGAGACATAGTCAATGCCATCCAACCCAGGAGCCAGCCAGCACTCCTCAAAGTACCTTTGCCCCCGGCTACCCACCAAGGCATCCGTGGCAGAAAAGTACGTCCGGACACTGACCCTGCCACCCGTAGATTGTTCACGAGCCGCCAGCGTCCGCACACAGCGAGCATAATCCGAGCAAACCCCCCAGCTGCTCCCATCCCCCTTCTGAAGACACTGCAACGCCTGACTATTAGCACAACGGTATCCTCTTTAAACATAAAGCAGAGGGCGAGACGAGCAAGCTCCGCCTGTTCAGCATGTGGCACGCCATAGTCACGCTCGACGCGCCGCCAATTCGCATCGAGGAACGAGCGGTCCTTCGCTGCTTCGCTGTTACTGGTACCGCTACTCCATGATGACACTCGGCTGACCAGCGCGCCGCTTAACACAAGCGCGGGAGTAGCCTGCGTTACGAAGAACCGCGGGATGAGGTGCCAGATTGCGAATGCCTTGGTGGGGATGTACTGGGCCATCTGCATTGCTGTAACGTGAGAGTGGGCGGGATTGACCCATGGAGCTGGAAAGCATTTGAGCTATTCGTTCTATTTTGTCTGGGTCTTGTTTCTTGTCCCTCGTCTTCAAGGACATGGGAGAAGAGACGGAGATGGGGTTGATGAATACCTGAAAAAGCGATAACTGGGCTCACAACCTCACAGCAATACGCCCACGTATTAAGCAGGTAGATGGTTCTAGCGCTATGCGAGACAAGGCTAACGCGCGGAATACCCAGATGAGCCAGCAAGCGCGGCAGCATATCGACCCAGACGGCGAGACGCTGGGCGAGTGGTACATCAGTCGACGCGCCCATTCCCGGCCGGTCGACCACGAGCAGTCGCACACCGGCGCGCTCTGCTATTACGTGCATGGGGATGCCCAGACAGCGCGAGGCGAACATACCCGGTGGAAGAGCAGCACGGGGCCCGTGGCGCAGTCGATGTCGGCGAATGTGACAGCCAGCGGGCCATATGCTGTGTCGAGAACGACGCCGCGGTGGAAGCTCTTGCTGGAGATCAAGCTGAGGGGTTCAGACATGATGATTTTATGGTCATGGATATATGTCCATGGTCCCAGGAATGAACGTGTTGTGTTTCTGCTGACGGCTGCCTGATTGATATGGCCTTGGCCTTTGGGGTTAGGGTTTGATGATGTGATGCCTGAAACCTAAGGTGTCAACTTCCCTTGCCCTAGAATTAAGACACTAGGGTTCGTTAGATGGGTTCAATCAAGGCCTTCAAGTTATTCCCTCACTTTTTGGCTCCTTCATTACTCTTGGGTAATGCTTAGTCTAGTAAATTCTATGAGCAATAGTAAAAGAATCACTGGAGAACGGGGCCACGGCAGATTGAAGGACGATACCACTGGAGTATATAAAATCTTAAATAAGCATAGCACCTGATCTTCTACAGGAAGACAGTCATATTAATTGTCTATTATTACCAGTAGACATTATACTAAGAATGAATAAGGCGGTTGTCAATTCATATACCTGATGATGCCACCTTAAAAGCCTTTCATCTCTAGGCAGAACTAGGAAGATGTTACCCTAGAGCTTCGACTAACCACGTTGTTTGCTGTGTTATTGTCCGTCCACAAGATTCATCTCAAATCAGTCCATGCCAGCGGTTGGCTGTGACTCTTTTCCCTATAACCTTATTAGCAAACTTCATGCAACCGCTGCTACATGCTCTTACTTTCTCTTGTCATAGTCTTCCAGAATTGCTTCGGAAATCTTCACAGCCATACCATAGAAGACCGTCATGACATGCGAAGAAATCTGGGTAGGGGGAATAGAACCATCAACCACGCGCAGGTTCTTGACTCCATAAACCTTGGCATTCTCATCCACGACACCCCCGAGTTCCTTCTTCATCATGCTGCATGTCCCAACACCATGATAGTTGCCGCGGAAGTTCTGCTTCACGTAGCGTGCCCAGTCGTCCAAAGTCGCGTTGTCGGACAGCAACTCCCCCGGAAACGTCTCTCCGCCGAAGAACTTTCCCATTTCCCCGGAGCGGGTCAGCGTACGCGCGAGCTTCGTCGCCGCGGCCTGCCCGTAGAGGTCGAGCTCGTTTCGGAAATAGCGGGGGTTATACTCGAAGCTACGCAGGTAGGGGTCGTCGTTGAGGATTTTGACGTACCCCCGCGTGAAGGGCAGCAGGTTCCACAGGTCAATGTGGATACGGTTGTCGGTGTCCATGAAAAGTTCTGCATAGGACACGTTGTTCTTGCCAAGCAGCCAATTCTGGTAGTTGACGTACTGGAGGAAGAGAGCGGACTGGTTGTGGAAACCGCCTCCGGCGACGGTTTCGGCTGCCCATTGGCGTAGCGTGTGGTTGTCGTTCACAAGGGCCTGGTAATGATGTGCATCTTCCCCGAATACCTCAGCGAAGGTTGCAAAGTACGCGACTTGGCCCTGCCCATTGCCTTCCGGGGTGGTCCGGGAGACGACTGAGGTTGTGGTTTGATCCTGCATGTTGAGGCCAACGGGGAGGTCGATCTTCTGTGTGATGTTGACTTTAGGATTCTCCAGTACATGGGCCGGACCGATGCCCGAATATTGCAGGATGAGAGGGGAGATAGTCGATCCAGCAGCAAGGAGAACTTCCTGCTCCGCCTTGACGTCGAAGCTCCAGCCTTCCTTGCGATGCGTGCCGAATTGGACCCCCGTTGCTTTGTACTTGGGGCCATCGTCATCCTTCCCAATCGAATCTAGATTGACTTTGCCCACGAGCTGACCGGTCAGAATGGTAATGCGGGCTTTCTTTGATTCGTCTTTGTCATTGAGCAGAGGCTCCAGCCACGACCGCTTAGCATCCGTGCGGACCTGCTTCTCGGTCAGGGTGTTGAGGAACATGGACACGCCGTGCGGATGTCCGCAGCAGAGGTCCACCTTCTTCGGCGCGCCTGTGGTCTGGTTGGTTGTGTTCATTAGGGCCCCGATAAGCGGCGACCAGTCGGTCTTTCGATCTCTCGCGCCAACCTCTACCTTGCCCTTGACAGGGTTGGAGTTATGGCAGCTCGGATCAAAATGGTGATGATGGTCTTTGGTCACATCCGAGTCCTCCTTTGTTGGATCTCGATGCTTTTCGATCTCGTCCATGTATTTTTTCAGACCATCCCAGTTCCAGCCAGTCATTCCAAAAACATGTTCCCAGGAATCGACCTGATCTCTGTGTGGACGTGTCCAAGTTCCGCCGTTGATAAGAGTCGAACCTCCGAGGCCATTGCCGGACCGAATGATCTCAACCCGGTTGTGGATCTGGAGGCTGGTCTCATAGGCATGGTCAACCTTGCTACCAAAGATCTCACCATATGTGTTCAGGTCGTCGATGATGGGACCATATTCAGACCCGTAGAATCCATTCTCAATCACCAGAACGGTGATCTTGTCGTCGTGGTCAAGAAGCTTGGCAGCGGTCGTGAGACCTGTGAGACCTCCTCCGGCAATTATATAGTCGTATGTCTTATCTTTTACTTTCTCAGGATTGCTGATGACACCTGTGGCCTCTGGCGGAATTTTGGTCTCGGTTGTGCTGCTGCGAGGAACTTGGAAAGGGGCTTGAACGGGCTCGGACAGTGTTTTGACCGCGAGGATCAACCAAAGTAGGGGAAGGTGCTTCATGTTGAACAATACTCAGAAGAATATCATATACACGCATTCTCTTAGTGAGTGTGCATGTAGTGGGTGATGCTACCTCTGAAAATGGACTGCAAAGCTTGAGAGTTGGTCATGATTGCTTAATGCTGGACCACTGACCATCAGGAAGACGTCAGATGGCTTCGGGTGTTGGACCATGGAAGTGACCTCCACTTCATTTCAAATAGTGCATCTATACTCAGATTAATCCCTTGGCTTCACGGTAAGGCAGAAAGCAACTTCATGACTTCCCTGGGTTCCGTCAGCATTTCAAAAGGTGACCATATTTAAGCATTGGACCGCAACGCAGCAGAGACGTCAGGATAATAGTCATAAAATTAATATAAAGCAGGACATATGATGCATGAGTGGTAATTGCAAAGAGCTAAGAACTCTAGTGAAAAATGAGATGAAAGCAGGAACATTATGTGACATTGCTGTAGATGTCTAGTGTTTATTCTCCTGGGGGGG